>KZ144372.1:0-10282 GCA_002157085.1 Melampsora occidentalis | reverse complement strand
ACTGAAAATTAAGGTTTCAGGCTTCTGGCGTTCACATACCTTCTACAAATGACAAACAATGATGAGGCAATGAATCAGTCAATTTTGAACAATCTTGTCATCAGAGAGGAGCTGTGTGTTTTCTGAACGGCATTGGTATGTAGCAGGAGTGGCAGCAGTGGTTGAAAAATAGGGTGNCCGGGAAAGAGGTGTCTCAGTGGGTGCAATTCCCAGTCCATAGAGGGTTTCCAAAAAGATATGTAGGGCCGCGCAATACAACAGGATAAGCCATTTTGGGTAAATGATTGCATCTTATAATGATGGTTAATGGAAATTAATTTACACTGATTGATTTCTACCCATGTGCAAAACTCGAAAATCACACTAATGGTGGATTTTGTTGAGTTTTGTAAGCGAACCTGGTTTGCGTTTAAAATTTATGATATCCTTCTGTGTTGATGTTGTTTGAGTTCATTTTTTTTTCCGGAGTAATTTTTCTCAAAGTGTTTTGCTGGAAGGATTATTAAGAGTCTTTAAGCGGAGATAAATTGATGAGATACTCAGAAAAATAATCCCCGTATTATAGTTAATGCGTGGGATGCTGAGCCTGCAAGAGAATCAAAGGATGCATGGAGTGGTAGTCAGAGTGAAATTCTCTGACTATCCTCCTGTATTCTTTGTGCCATGGTAATTCACCCATGTCACGGATTCTTCCCTGACAGTCTCAGCTCATTTCACGTGTTATTCTTCCGATGGAAATTGCTCAACACAACATGCCTTTGATGTAGAGCCCCCAGATACTGTTCTTGTGTTTGTTTGTAGATTATTCTAACAGGAATGAAAATAATTGCAGGTTATTATTGAGCTTCTGCTCCACTTTTGGCTGATGCTGGTCATGGTCTTTCAGATTTAATTGAGACTTTTATTATTGTATTTCTTTGGATTTGGTCTACAAAATATAAAGACAAACATTATCCATTTGATTACGGTTTGTGAAAATTCTTTCTTTTTTGTTAAATTCTTCTTTCTTTGAATTTCTTCACTAATCCTTTTTATCGTTTCTTTTTTTGGTGGTTTTTTTTACTTTGGATAGGTAAATATGAATCTGTTGGTTCAGTTCACGTCCCTCCCACTTGTTGCCACAACTTCAGCAGCTCACACCACTAGCTTAATCTCCCACAAAACAAAACTTCCTCTCATAAATCAATCAAATCTTTGTACATCACACCTCTTTGCAACTTCCTACAAATCATATACCTTAAGCACATCTTGTTATGAAAATATATTTCATCCAAGCTTTCTGCGTCTTAGCCATCACTTTATCCGCTTACGTAGCATCAGAATGTAACTCAGGAGGCTCATCACAGGGTTCAGACAAATCAAAAGTGATTGAAGCATTCCCTGTTACTTGTCATACCTTGAGTGGAAGTTATCCTGCCCCTCCAAGTGCAGAAAGATTTTCATTTTTTGTGCAACCAAAATAAGAAAGAGTATGTTGGATGAGAGAACTAGATATGAACACTTTTTTAGGTTCTGGTTTTTCATCTGGGGGATTTGATTAACAAACCAAAAAAAGATAAGAAACAGATCCCACTCTTTCGTAGGTTTAGGTAAATATTTGGAGTGGTATGAGGACTGCATCATTGATTGCAAAATAGTAGATACATAGCATGAATGCAACTTGAAGCATCAGCATGTGTAAAGTCACTTGGAAATTCAAAACAAGACCAAATTTATATTGTGTCCTGCAGGTGATGAAGCAGTGTTGGATTTGAGGAAGACAAGGTGCTTGCCGTGTCTGTCAAACTTGGGTGCTACACTGGGAAAGTGATTCTCACAGAAGGTGGGAAGATGGTGGTAGAGGGTATAGGCGAAGTGATATTTAGTGCTACCTTACGAAGAACAGTATGGGGTAAATCCATGAATGTGGGTTGTAAGTGCAAGGTCACGTTTCCCGCAGGCAGTCACATGGTGGCCGTGATGCTAAACTTGAGGTTTAAAAATCAAACGGATATAAGCATTGAACTTGCACTGTATTCTGCCTGTAATCAAATTTATCACGGGCAGTGTGATAATTATCACAAGACATACAAAAGTCCGATCTACCCAGAAAAAGAATACAAAACAAAATTCCCACAAACAAAAAATTTGTTTCCCCAATGCATTTCCTCACATCCGCACATCACAGAATCTCGAGAAAGATCAGGTTCTCGAGAAAAAAAATTCTGTTCTAAGATCCCAAACTATATCACCAAAACATCAATATCCATGATTGCTAGTACATGGACAACAACAACTTCAAACAATTCAACAAAAACACAATGACTCGGGCTATGACAAGAGGTAAAGTGTTGAATCAAACAGAACAGAACAACAAAACACAAGGTAAAGAACCCGTAAGCAGCCTAGAACCACCTCCTGGAGACAAAGGAAGTGGAGAAGCTAGCGAACACGTCAACACACAAACTTCAGATGGACAAGGTTTGACAGGAGAAGAAGAGGGTGAAGAAAGAGAGGCAAATGGAATAGAAGGTGAAGGGAAGGCTGAAGGAGGAAATAGAGGTGAAGGGATGATAAACATACGTACTTAATAATCTAATGGTTGCATTCAGAGATCTGGTCATTGTTCTTCTTCCATCTTCTTCCTCTATATCCCACGGTCATCGTTCTTCTTCTACATTTGCTCTATATCCCACGGTCATTGTTCTTCTTCTACATTCTTTCTCAAGATCCCACTTGCATGATAAACCACTTGCGTGATAAACACAGCCAAGACCGTTACAAAGCAGAACACATCCTTTGATAAATCCTACCATCTCATCCCTGATATACCCCCACGAACCCCATCCTTCCATCTAAAAACGTTTTGCATCATAAGCTATTGCTTCATCCACACTCAAGTCCCTCCCTCAAATCTCTACATACTCCTTGAATCAAATTCATGTGACTGGTTCAACTACTCAGAGATTCCAAGACATATATAAGTCTGAGACCTGTGTGCTGAGACCTGTGTGTTCAAATTTGGGAGCGTAATATTGGGAGCGTAATCTGATTAGTGCTGCAGAGAAAGTGTGTATATGTGATTGAGTGTTTTTAAAGCCGAGAAGGGGTGGAAGAGAATCAAGTTGCTTTGTGTTGTGTGATATGAGATAAGATTCATTGAGTCCAGAGAATCGGTGAATGGATATCATCTGTGACAGAGTCCAGAAATAAAAATAGTTGAAGTGTAGAGAATGAGTGTGACCTCTAGATAGAACAACAAGACCGAGATGATAAGAGTGATGAGAACAAGCCAAAAAAAAAGATACGAGATTGAAATGAGACTGACATAATAACTTTGAATGATTGCTTTACACTTGGTTCTGACTTGTGATAAGCGGTAGAAAACCCTGACGAAGATGAACACCCCGAGATATTGCGACGACATAATCTGTGGGCGAACAACATGCGAGCTGCTTTCATAAAGAGCGAGGCGGTTAAGTTCGAATTACTCAGGAATGAGTATACCAGGTGGTGTGTGGCACAAGGGACCGATGAGAGAGACCCAATGTTGTTTGACTTCCAGTTTGGTAATGACCAACCAACCCCAGTGGCAACAGATACTTGTTCAAAACCGGTGAACAATAGCGAAGCTAGAGCAAAAGCAAGAATCAGGTCGAAGATATCTTCAGGAGTGTTCTTAACGCACAACCTTCCAGCATTGTCTAAGCATTTCAACACCATCATGCAAACTAGAGACTCTCATATGACAGTTGTGATTTTGTCCCCTGCCTGGATTCTTGAGGACAAAGTCTGGATGACTAAGAAGAAGGTCCCAAAAATGACTTGCACATCCAAAAGTGTTCCTTACGTTGGATTGAGATACCCACATGAATGGTGACTAGATCTAGCAGAATGATGATTAGGTTTGGTCATATGGTACTATATCATCGAGAAATCTATGACAAGTTAGAAGGACAAAATCCTATACCCGATAGATTAGAAGCTCACAAGAGAATAGTATTGAAAATCAAAGCTGAACAACACAGAGCCTGGCCGCCAGCGTATAGATATGACATTGCAAATAGGAGAAGCATCTGGGAGCATAGATTAGCTGATGGGACGATGGCGGATATAGGCAAACGGAATGAAGACGTACTAAAACAAGCACTCAGTGACTCCGAATTCTTCAAAGACAACTTATATCCAACTAATCCATATGTGATAGGAGGTAGTTTACAACATAAGAGCCCGATTGATGGAAAAATGTATAGTGCCTTGGCATTGTGGGATTCACCTTTGGCAGTAGTTTCAAATGAGGCAATGGCCACAGCTACCGCGGGACGTATGCTGCCATATTTGGCATTACCACCCACTCCAAACGATCATTCTGGCTTTAACAATAACCAGAATTATAGACAAAACAATCAGTACGCACCTTATAATAAAAATCAAAACAAGAGGAAGGGTGGTGCTTACCAAGGAGGGAACGGAAGCTTTAATGATAACAGTTATGGTTATGGAAATGGTGGCGGATGGAATGACAGTGGAGGTAGTGGCTGGAATAACGGTGGAGGTAATGGATGGAACAATGGTGGAGGTTTTGGAAACGGTAGTGGCGGTTACGGAAATGCAGGCAACGGGAGCGGAAGTTTTCCTGTATATAATAGTGGTGGCAGTGGCGGTGAGAGAGGCAGAAGAGGTGGTGGTGCAGCGTGGAAACCTAGACCGGGAATTGGATCAGCAAGCTTCGACAAGGCAAAGGCAGATGCAGAATACAAGAAGGTAGTTGAGGCCGCGTTGAAGTGAGTAAAAAAAAAAAAGAGAAGAAACAAAAAGAGAGAGCGGAAGATTTCTCACTTAAGATTCCCTTTTCCATAATGTACTTGAATTGTGTTTTCCAACTCCTTTCCTTTTTGTATAATATGTTTGTAGTCAGAATGACTGATGATTGTTTATGTTGTCTTGTGTGAAATATTGTGCTTGTAATCAATTTGAATAGTGTGCCAATTGATACTGTGACATGCAGTCAACCTGCGGTCAGCTCTGTACAAGAGCATACTCCCAATTCACCAATGTTGATCTTGCCTCAGAAAGCAATCCACCCTGAGCCTAATGAAGAAATAATCTGTTGGAAGGTATGGCCTTCAGAACCAAAATGTGAGATGAAAATACAAGAATGGAAGACTCTATTAGAAGAACTCGACTTAATGGTGAAGTGGAAGCACATATTTGAGAGCTTGTTGAATGGATTTGATCAAGGTATCCCAGACCACCAACTAGGCAACCTGAAGTGGTTTACTCCAGACAACCACCAGTCATCACTGCCACTGGAAGCGAAAGAGATAATCAAAAACAACCTGAAAAGTGAAAGGCAAGAAGGACAAATATTCGGACCGTTTCTGCATGAAGGAGTATATCAAAGGTTTGGCTTCTTTCAAACAAATCCAATGGGAAGCGTAATAAACAATGATGTTTCTTACAGGATGATAAATGACTTGTCCTCCCCTGAAAACGGAAATATTAATCAGAAACGTAAAAGAAAGGAAACTAGAGAAGAGGATGAGGAATTTGAGATAGCGGTTTATGATTATGAAAAGGAGGTGACGGATGAATTAACTTACCCAATACAAGACATGAAAATTCCTTCAGTCAATTCCTTTGTTGAAAAAGACAACTTTCAAACAACTTGGGACGGTTTTACTGAGGTAGTAACATATTTTAAAAATAATATATCAGTAGTAATCCTCCTGGCGTTATTTGATTTGAAAAAGGCTTACCGGCAAGGAGCCATGAAATGGAACCAGTGGCAATTTTTGATAATCAAGGATTTTTGGAATAGAATCTGGATAGATACTCGAATCCCGTTCGGAGGAGTAGCAGGATGTGTGACCTCCGGTTGGATGGCAGACGTGTGGCAAGATATCATTATCAAACTACTCTCGGTGGACAGGATCTTTTGCTGGGTAGACAACAACATGTTCGTCAAAGTAGAAGGCAGTGACCTAAAAATGGAAACAGTGATCCAAATTAGTAACAATTTAGGCGTCAAATCGAACAATAAGAAATTTAGTGATTTTCAATACGAACAAAAATACTTAGGTTTTGTATGGAACGGGAAAGATAAGACTTTACGCCTTCCTGAACAAAAATTGAAAGAGCGGGTTGAACAAGTAGAAGAATTGCTCACGCCGGGCAAGAAGTGGCAGCTGAAGAAGGTGGAAAAGATGGTAGGAAGATTAATTCACCTAGTATATATTATCCCACATATGAAATGTTATCTCAAGCATTTATACAGATTCTCAAGCACATGGAAAAACCAACAAGCACCGCAACTGCTACCAGACAAAGCAAGATTAGAACTGCTTGTATGGAGGACTGAATTTCAGAATTTGAAACCATTACAAATAAAACCAGATGTAGAACCTATAGATGTGCAGTGGGTTGGCAACGCGAGCACCAGCGATGGAATAGGTATTGCAGTAGGCAAATTTTGGTCAAAATTTAAATCTCTGAATGGGTGGGAATTGAACGGGTTACAGGAGACCGACCGGAAGCAAAAGATTGCTTGGGCGGAGACAGTGGCGGTTTGGTTGGGGTTGATTCTTCTCCATCATTTACATCCAACTGGTGGCAAACATTTCGTAGTTTGGACTGATAACACAACCACTGGAGGTGTGTTGCAAACTAGAAAGTCAGGCGACAAATCAGTAAATGAGGAGTCGAAGACCATACAACTGATCCTGAAGAGCTTCGATTGCGACTTACTACCAAAACAAGTGACATCCAACAATAACAAAGTCAACGACCTGTCTAGAGGTATTGATTCGGAGTGGGACAAAAAGAAGAAGATATTTCTACCCATCCCAGACAACCTGAAACTATTGTTGAAATTGGATTAAGATGAATAACAAAAAGAAGCTTAAAATTTTTCTGGCAAATGGTAAAGGGTGAGTAACTAAGCTAAACATGAAACATAATGAGAAAGAAACTGACCATGAAAATTGGATGAAGTGAAATTCTTTGGTCACAGAACCCTATACAACACCGTTTATTGTCAGGAAGCTGGACACAAGCAACTCTCAAAGGGTACACCTTGGCGATTTCGAAAGTGGTACAATTCCCAATAGAAAACAACTGACTTAGAGAAAACATCCTCCCTATGACTGAACGGATACTGAAAGAGTTTGTAGAGTGGGCAGGGAGAGGAAAGCAGATAGGTATAGATAATTCAATGAAACATGTAATTAGTGATACTAGAAAAAATGGAACAACAATTCATCATAAAATTTCAGCAGAAACTCTTACTAAGTATATAACTGGAATAAGATCATGGCATCTGTTCCATGATGAGCCCTTCCCAAATGAGAACCCCAAAGTGGTCAAGATGATGCTAAAGGTGTCCGCCATGGCTGACATGGAGAACACAGCCGGGAAGAAGAAAGTCAAGCAACCAATAATGCTTCAACATCTCGGCAAACTGCTTCAAGGACTTGCAACAGAAAACCTTTGAGATCAAATCGCGTTGACAATAGCGTTAGTTGCTTTCTGGGGGATGGCCCGTTTAGGAGAATTAGTACCGGCAAAGCAAAACAGAAAGCAGATATTAAGAGAAGACGTTATTGTAGGGAAAGGAGAGTCTTACATAAAGATAGCAATACACAAGGCCAAAACTGCGAAAGCCGGGGAAATCCAGTGGCTACACTTACAACGATTGACTTCATTATTTGACCCAGTCCAGGCCGTGATAAGGAAATAAGAAGCAATACAGAAACACCCAAAAACTATCTTATTTGGCTATCCGGGAGAAGATCAAGAAATTCATACATTCACAAAGAATCAGCTTATGAAAAAGTACAAAAAGGTGTGGAGAAAAAGCAATGTAGGAAAGGAACTCACGTGTCAGTTGTTCCGAGTGGGCGGAGCAACACTCAGATGGAATGACAAAAGACCTTTAGAAGAGATAGTGAAGATTGGAAGATGGGAACCGTCAGCTTATCAAGTGTACCTTAGGAAATACAAGAAAGAACAAGTTGAAGATAAACAATACCTTTGGAGAGAGTTCCATGAACCAAGACTCGGACATCCAGATATACGAGAGGAAAGAAGTCGCTTTGAAACAGTAAAAGAATGTGGAATGGTAATACCGGAAAAGAAGATGAAAAGATCAAAAGAGAGACAAGTTAGCTCAAATGGAAGAACAAACCAGAAAGAAGGAAAGAAGAAACAGAGGTTAGAAATATAATATTGGGGGCAAGGAGTGATCACGTAAGGGGGTGAAAGAGTTATTAAAAATGAAGTATAATAAGGTTGAAGATTGTTAATAATACACGGACTTGAGAGAGAACACATCCAACCCAACACTCTGACCGCGCCGTTGGATAGGTTCTTTGCAGAGCTGTGGATGTCCCGTCCAGAGTGTAGGTAGCGGAGAACCTATCCTGCCGGCTAGTCTACAGCCCAAAAGGCCCCCCCCCAAACATGTTGCAAGACTTTAAAAAAGTCGGGCAACAAGAAAGACTAACTGAGCATAGTAGTATCTTCGTACAGGAAGTGAGAAAAAATTGTCTTCAAGAAAGACAAATTAAAAGGCACAAGAGAAGCATAAACAAGAAGAAGTGGAAGGTAATTTGTTACTAGATTTCAGGAATTTCTATTTGATCATTTTCTTGCCATCAAAATATGATTTTCCATATTGTCAAGGAACTCAAGACCACATATATGTGGGGCCCTCTTCTGAGTTGTGTGGCAAGTAAGCTGTAGTGCAGGTGAAAAGCCTTGTGAGCAGGCCCACACAAATCACAAATGACTTGGTGAGACAATCAACTCAGCCATTTGTTTTTTCAAACCTCAGATTTGGGTCTGGGTACTTAAGTACCTGATATTAAGTACCTAATATCAAGTACTTGAGTACCTGAAATTAAGTACCTAATTACCTAATATCAAGTACATTGAGTACTAAAGTAGCTAATATTAAGTCCTTAAGTTCTTGATCCCAAAGCTCAAAACTCAAAAACTTTGCCAACAATCCCCAACGTCACCGCAGTGCACCACAATTTTGCGCAAAACTGTGGTGCACTGAAAAAAAAACCCAAAGGCGGCTCGCTGTGATGCGCATGACCCGCAGTGTACTCAGAATAGCTCAACCCCTGTGGTGATGCATAGCGCAGCGCAGTGGCACAGTGGCGCAGTGGAGTGCGCATATATATGTAAAACACAGAGAGAATGATTACATGAGAAAATGGCTGTAGAATTAAAAGACATATGTCATCATACAATTGTAACGAGGAAACAATTAACTTATATATATCAAGACAGATAAAAATGAATGAAAATCAAACTGTAGCTACTTTCTTTTTCTTGGCCAACCCCGCTACCAGCTATTCAATGGCTGCAACCGCATTACCCAGGTCTCCATCTGGGATAAACTTCTGCTTGAGCCATTGGCAGACGCCAACGGCTCTTTTGATAGATCTTGAGGTAAGTCCACTGTGCCAATTAGAACACACGATTGCTGCAGTTGAGAAAGTTCTCTCAACGGCGTAGGAATATCCGACACAGCAGAAAAAGGTGCAAGCCAACTTAGCAAGTTTGGGAAAACGCTTTTGATTGAGCTGAATGACAAGGACAAAGCGGAGTCAGTCACTAAATAAATACAAAGATAAAGGCAAGAACTTACACACCACCATTGGAGTATGTCCATGTCACGCTCACAAGGACACATACCTGAAAGATACTGATCAAGTTCTTCATCACTTGTCCGGGTTTTGGTAGCAGAGGCACCAAATGTGTTAGTTTTGTCCAAAGGATTGATTGCTTGATTTGATGCATCAGTCTCAGAGTTCAGCTTTGATGCAAAGTGAGGATCCTTTTCCTCATATTCAGTGAAGGTGTGAGCCTACTAGCGTCTGTCTGGCTAGTAGATTCAATAAAAAAGACAGCAGAAGTTTGGAAAGACTTCTACTAAACTCGCGGGGATTGCTATCCACAAGTATGAAAGGAATGAGACGCGGGCGAAAGAGCTTTACTTGAGTTACACAAGTAAAGACTCCAGTTAGATGACCTTTGAATAAAGGATTTCGCCCAGGGATTTTGGGTTAATTATTGTCTATTACAATAATTAAAGATGAGAGCAACTGACGCGCAGTTCTCAATCCCAAATTGATTCACTTCTGACACAGAAAGATCAATAAGGGCAGTGTTAAAGTCTGTCTTAACACCGGGAACTTTACACTCGACTAATAGAGGTTCCCCGCAGGTTTAGAGTTTCTTATATTTGATTAATCCCAAATCAAATATAAGCCTTACTCAAGGACTACTTCCT
>KZ144359.1:0-10065 GCA_002157085.1 Melampsora occidentalis | reverse complement strand
CTTCTCCAGCAATGCCAAGCCAAAACGTGAGCAAAACAGGCTGATCACCTGAATACAACTGAAGTTGCCAATTGAAAGAATCTGCAAGAAAAGGAACCTTTTTTGGGAAATTCAGGAAAGAGAGGCATGCTCACCCCTATGTGAGCTTCTGTTTTGGCCTCTGTGATTGGTTCTTTTGCATGGCCTGGTGGTGATGCTCTGAGGACTGTCTTGATCCTTTTGAACAATTTTGGTCTTGTTTTCTCTATGTCCCAAATGGCCTGAAATAATATCAAAAGACGTACTTGTTTATGCAAGACACAATACCTGTGTTATTGTCTGTTTACCATACATGTTTCAAAGCCTTCTTAATTTGTACATTGGTGGTAGAGCACTCATCCTGACAAGAAGATGTAGTCTGAAGCAGATTCCATCCTGATTTGTTTACATGCCTATGCTCTGCTTGTTTGAAATGTATGTTGCAGTGTCTTGGTTATTGCCAAAAAAGAAAAGAAGAAAAGCAAATGCCCATAACTTACTTTTGCCTTAACTGATCACCTCATGTTGTCTAGCAACAATGATAGCTCCAATACTAAGAACTGGGTAGATTGTGACCACGTATGGGAAATACCAGACAGTGGGAGTATAACCACACCAACATGCAAACATTACAATAACTCTGGTAGGAACTTTGACAGAAGTTGGCCGCGGGACGTTGTAGTGTGTGAGCTGAATGTTGAAGTATGGAGGAAATCAGTTCAAGAATGTATGGTTGAAGGCAATGCAGAAGAAATGTTGATTGTTATAAAGAAAGGTTTCCATCAAGGGATTCCCAACCATAGCTTAAGGAATCAACACGGTTTTACACCAAAGAATCATGCCTTGGCCTTACTGATGGCAGAAGAGATAGCAAACACCTTGGCACAAGGAAAAAGAGAGGGTCGCATCTTCAGCCCTTTTACTCACAAAGAAGTGTATTTGAAGATTGGTTTCTTCCGCTCCAGTCCAATGGGAAGAGTCATCAACAGTGATGGCTCCTTTTGAGTAATCATTCAGTGAATAGCTTTGTTGACAAAAACAATTTTGCAACTAGTTGGGACGACTTGAAGGTTTTTATTTGGTTCTTCAAAGATAAAAAAAGGGACTTACAAGCAGCTATCTATGATTGGGCAAAAGCATATTTTCAGATTGCAATCTGTATATCACAATGGAGGTAATTAATGATTATGGATTTGTCAAATTGAATGTGGGTAGACACTTGGATCCGATTTGGATGTGTTGCCAGCTGTGGCGTATTTGGAAGTCCAGCAGACCTTTGGAGGTTTATTATGATTTAAGTTTCTGGCCTAGAGACAAAGTTTTGCTGGGCTGACAACAATCTGCTGATTGAAGAAGCAAATGACCCTAATTCAATCCGTGATATTGTTAGCTTAAGTACCAAGATGGGAGTCGCATCAAACGGTGCAAAGGGGCATGAGTTTGCTGATGAACAACAATATATTGGGTTCATCTGGAATGTGGTGGAATGTACGGTCCGTCTTCCAGAGGATAAGTTTATCCAACAACAAGATGAGATAGACAAATTTCTGAACCCAGGAGAATTGTTCAACCTGAAGCGTGCAGAGAGGTTTATTGGACAACTGGTGCATACAACTTATACTGTGCCTAACCTGGAATGCTGCATGCCAGGTCTTCACAGATGGGAAGCCAATTGTAACGTTGAATCAGCAAAACGTAGCATCCCAGAAGATGTGAAAGAAGATCTACTTGAGTGGAAATCAGTTCTTGGGTCATTCACTGCACGGTGTATTATCCCGGACTAAGTCCCAGTAGATGTGGTGTGGGTTGGTGATGCGTCAATGACAGGGTTTAGTATACTTATTGGCAAGAAATGGGTGGTGTTCACCCTTGTAAGATAATAACGCCACAAGGTAAACAAAATATTTCCTGGGCAGAAACCGTCAGAATCAGGCTAGGAATGATCATGGTCAGTGAGTTGCGAGCTGTTGGAGGGAAAACCTTCATTGTTCTCACCAATAACACTACTTCAGAGGCCATAGTGGAGAAACTGAAGTCAGGAGACTGTGCTATGAACAAACTTACAAATGATTGTGAAACAAGTCTTGGTAAAACTTACTGAAACTCATACTGCACTATCCTCATTGAAAACCTTCTCTGTGTTAGAGGTGACCACTGTTTTGTTTTATTCTAGAGACTAGGGACTGGGCGGCCAGCCGCCGCACTGCCATTATCTTGTAATCAAGTTCAGATTAATATTGACACCGTACAAACAGCTCTACCAACATTAATCCTATCCCTATATGCACTCAACGTTTGTTTCATACGTACCAACGTCTCACTACTTTGTTGACACTAAATACATTGTACTCATGTCGAAATGCATTATACCATTGCTTTTCCAGCGTGTTATACTTCACAGTGCGTTACATTGTACTGCCATTTCACTGCTCAGCAGAAGGTTAACCAACAATACAGGACCCGTAACCAACATACCACTGGTCACAACCTGACCAATTACAATTACACCAGTCAAGTGAAAAGCCTATCCCATAGTCCTTAATCCCCATTACTACCGCAGTCCGAACGACCTCTGCTTAGTACGCAATGTGCATGTTGTACTCCTCTCTTCTGATACTCGATTGTGACGATGCCTGTCGGACCTCTCAAACATGTTCTAGTATCATTCGCAGTAGTCATGGGTCGGCTCTCGACGGTTGCAGCCTCGCCGACGCCGGTGACGTCCCGATGTTCACTCAAAGTTTCACGCTTGTTATCGTGACCTTCATTCTCGGGTTCATTAACGAATCTAGGCATTGATTGGCAATGCCCCACGACAATCAAACAAATTCAGCACACGTCCTAGAGAAAAATCATGACCAGTAAGCTGACCGTATAATCGCCGAATCACCCGGCGCCTCTCCGCCGAATCGTTGGTTAGCCGCTCCATCCCCATTCCGGATTATGCCACTTGACCTACAATAATTCCAACCAACTCAACATGCTTAGTCTCCGACATCGAAATTCGATCACAGACACCAAAACATATCAGCTTACCCCCCAATCCCCGATGCCATTGCTAACTGTTCATTATTTAAGCTCGAGTCTCCATTCATTGTTATTTCAGCCCCCGAGCCCCTGTCGTCACGATCATCTAGGAGCACGTTGTTAGTAACAGCAGGAAGCTCTGACATATACTTAAACAAAATGGCCACTCACTTTCCGCTGTTGACCGCATTTTAATCAACAAATCTGCTATTATTTGATATCTAGACCAAAATTATAACGAGCCTGGGATCTCGGAGTTCAATCGTTGCGGCAGATCCTTTATAGGCCAATCGCCGTGATTTAGAGTAACTGACGTCACCATCGATGTCAACCCGTCAGCCCCGGTCCCACTTTTAATAGCTCTGGGCTTTGTACCGAGTACGTCACTAAACGTAGCAGACGATCCACTACGCGTGCAAAATCTTAAAACAGAACTAATCTTCGTTCACTCAATCTGAAACCCAAACTTATCCGCCTTTGGAGACGCCAATTTCTTTCGTCAATCTTAACACCATTTAACCTTTCCAGGCTTATCATGACTCAAAATAATCAAACCAGCTTTGAGTATATTCGCTCTCAAGAAGGGATCCCTGAATCACGGAGTATGCAGTTTACTGGCGTGTTCCATCTTAACCAACTCGTCAGTGCAACTCTCTCTTTCTACGTTCGCGGCATTAATTGACGTTACCAGGTTGAGGGGCGACGTAACGCCATTGTTTCCTACAAGTATTATAGTTCAACACTCGTCCCTAAGGACCCAGGCTTTCTACCGAAACCAATCCTCATCGCCGACAACATCATTGTCCCGTCCATCCATTCCGGCATGACGTTTCAAATCAGCGGTCGCATTTCCAATCGGTTCCATCAATTCCCCCCGGTTTTGTTCCCAGACTACCAATGTCTGCCACCTTCTTCATCAGACTCACTGATTACCACGACTTGCAGCAAAGAAGTGAGGGTTGATAGTCGTGGCAAAATCGTTCACCGATTTGACCGTCAGGCGTTTAACGACGTCGTAGTTACGGTGCAGCACCAAGATTACGATCCCGCAGTAAGTGGTCATGTCCATTTATGCATGTATTCCCACCGCTGCTGATAACATCACTCCAGGACCTTTGTTGGGTAGTCTTCTACTCGCAGTACATGTGTGACCGCAAGTACAACAAAGACTTTGACGATACTTTACTCGAAGTAGGCAATGTTCTCAACTTTCACGGCCACATTAAGGGATTCTATGAATCCTCAAATACTTGGTTCATTCGAGTAAGTTCCAGTACTCATCCCATCGTTATGTCAATCTCACTTTTTACCATTGAAACAGGTCGCCTCCTTCGAGTTGGCTACTCCATAGGCTCATCAGTTTCTTTGCCGGTGATACAAAATCATGAATTGTCAAGATAAGTAGCACTCTGTCACTCCCGGCATACTCTATACTTTACACAGGACGGGGATTGCCAGTTGCGCTCGATTACTTTATACAATCTCCTTTATTCTCGAGCATTTTTTATACAATGTCATAACAAATAAGAATTTTCCTACATCGACAGCACTATCCAAATCCCACCTGTCACACTAAATTGGCCCTAGGCCGTGTTGCCTCCTGCTGCGTCGTGCAGGCGTTCGCATATGAATCAATTGTATTTCCGTTGCCTGTAAACAATGATGTTAAAATGTATTTCAATTTATGAAGAGGACGGTGTCATGTAGACTTACATAAATCTCCCAAACGTTGGCTCCAGAATCCTGTCCTATGACATTCCCTCTTAGCGAGATGGTGTTGCCAACTTCAAGGGCATCTACCGCCAACAACGGTGTTATGTTCGGGTCGAGCACGTAATTTACATAAAATTCAGAGTCCTAAAGCAGAAGTTGTCAGGTGATGAATTAAGATATCAAAAAATGTGACATACCGAGTTGGGACAACGGTGCACGACTTTGACTACTTCAAGTGGGAAACAATCAGTGGGCTCTTTCTTAGGAGACCAATCAACAATCTGTCCAATACCGTGTGCTGAAACTTTGTTGGCCAAACTATTAGGTCTCACTTCCGCCGAGTCGATAGCAATAGTACTATTTATATCTTCGAACAGGGTTGTGCGGCTCTGAATCCCTTCGATCCCAATCGGGCCTTCTATTCGATACGCGTGATTACTTTTGAGGACACATTCACGCCGTTCGGCAGCTATAAGTACTGGAATGCCTTCGAGGGGATCATTCTTGATAATGACATCGCTCGCGAAACACTTATATTGCATCATAGCAAAACTATCTTCGAACGTGACCTAACAATATCATGATGTCAGCAATCGTTGGGTTGCGGTAATCGTTAGCTTACTTTGTTCTTCGTCCAAAATATGCTGCTAAAGCGCAGAGGAAATCTTGTTGCCATGTGAAGATCCATTGATGATACTTGGAAGAGCGTAGATTCTAATCTCGCGTCTTTACGAAAAAATCAGGACAATGAGGGAAAAGTGTCTATCAAGCTTAGGCCAGCTAATGCTACACAGTTTTAAATTGTAGTGGAGAAATTGTAGATAGATGAGGGACAGTCTAGGACGTCGAAGTCTCACGACTATTCTTAAGCAAAATTATCGGATTTTGCCTCGCCCGAAGCCTTCGCCAGTCTTGTGAAGATAAGTGGATCTAACTGGCTGATCAAAACCATGGTTGTGAAAGGCAGGGGAACGGACGTTCCCCTTCACCAGTTTATTGTGCTATCACACTCCGACTGGTTTCTTAGATGAGACCACATAGTCATGAAGATTGTGAATAACCATTTCATGATTTGTTATTTGGTGATTCGTTTTGGCCCTGCCTGGCCCATCAAAACGTGATTCTTTGTTCACGACATCCTCATGAATTGCATCATCGGATTCCAATTTGTAGAGTGGCTACCGTTAGATGGTGCGACGCCTTGGGAAAGTAATCTGACCAACCTGTAGGCACTGTAATTGGCGTCATAATCCTATTCCAGAGTAAAGTGATTGAGCTCACATCGATAATCCAAGCTTCAGCCGGTTCTGAGTACTCCATGATCGTACCCTCCAAAGTTACGACCATACCGGGCCGCGCTCGACTTTCATCATGAAGGACTGTGCGGCTCATGTCAACATAAATCGCGACAAAATCTACTAATCTCTCGACCTGATTGTACATATTCATCAATGCCTATCCAATAATGGTTGTAAGTCATAGTTCTAGAATCGACATACAGTGAAAACAAATAAATTATGCTCGACAGCGAGAAAATCCCACCCCTCGTTTGTCGTCCCGGCCCGGATGACTCTTCCTTGGCTGTGCACATTGATAACGTTGAGGTGGCGATTTCGCAACGCAGATGCAGTGGGTGACAATGGTGTCAGATTGTCGTCCGTTACCAAAAGAGTCTCAGAGCCGTCGTTCTGGGCAATAATGTTGCCCACCATCTCTACAATGGCACCAGATTCATACACACAATTGCGTCTTGTAGTAAGTTGAAATGAAGAGACGGTAGTCGGCAGATATGGATTTGGTGTATTGATGTAGAAACAGTGATGCCGAGTGTTCATGTTATCTTGAATAAATACCTACATTAAGCAATTGGTCAGCTCTGTTACAATGCACAGAAAATAGCTTACTTCGTTGTGGAGTGCTACTATTCCAGACCATTGCATCGTTAATCTTTGTCCTTCTGACATATTATAACTAAACTCTGTCAATCTTCGTTTGAACAGTCTACTTCTCCTCGAAATACAAAGAAGGGAATTGCGACAGTCATAACCTTTAAAATCCTCTCAGGCACACTCAATGGCTTCACCGGGAATATTTGAATCATTACCTTGTCCGTGCACCGTTCGAGGCACTTCTTACGATCAATGAATCTACCATCCTGGCCCGCGTTGACAGAGATCAAACGGTCGTTATTGTACAGACTTCTGCTCACACATTTCCTTTCCCTTAGCGAAACTAAAGTCGACACGTATTATCAGTGATTGCAATAGGGGGGCGCTACATTCATTTTAGATTTATGTAATATTATATACAAAGTCAACGCAAAACGGGGTCTCATTAAACTACTGGGTAATCATGCTAATGGCATCGACCCAATGGAAGTGCCCAAGTCACCGGATTCCTTGGCTACCTGTATAGATAGCACCTAGACAACGGATACGCTTGCAGCAAATCAGAAAAGATCTTGTAATAAGATAGCTGAGATCCGCTCACATTCGCGATCCAGCATGCGAAGTCATCGGAATATCCTGTTATCACCCCGTGTATAGTCACGATTTCTCCTACAGTGAATCCCGTAATATTGACCTCTTGGATGAAGTCCGCTCCCAAAGTATAAATTGAGTTGAACGCTACCCAGGTGGAAAGCTAGATAGTGTATCAGTAGTCAATTTAAAAAGGTCCTTACTGTCAACTCACAGAAGGATCCCAATCTCGGTGTTGAACAATCATAGTCATGGTGCCAGAGTCAGAGGATGACAACTGCTCTACCCTGCCAATGCTGTCTACCATCGTTTTCTGTGTCCTCAGGAAGTTAGCCAACTTAATTTTACCAGCGAGGTGCCGTTTTTTCGAGTCGGGAATAATGCTGGTGCGATTCATGATGCCGCCGCTGAGTACGTGACCGCTAAGTTT
Source organism: Melampsora occidentalis (assembly GCA_002157085.1). NCBI lineage: Eukaryota > Fungi > Basidiomycota > Pucciniomycetes > Pucciniales > Melampsoraceae > Melampsora > Melampsora occidentalis. Next base: position 2,397 of record KZ144359.1, on the reverse strand, counting down.
GTGCCAACCTTGACGTAATTCAGAACTGGCACCAATTTCGATGACTTCAGTAGAACGCGTGTCCATCTCACGGCCAGGACCTATGATGTGAGTCGCGGCGTAGCGGCGCATGACTATTCCACCACGATACCTACGGATCTAATGATAAATGGGTCAGTCAAAGTCAAAGTCGGGGACAAAAGTCACATACCTGGCTTCCAACGAAGTACATTCCGGTGTGACGCATTGGCCAGCAAAAAGCAACACTTTCCTCCATAATATAGGCCGAGATCGCTACGAAGTATAAAAGTGCTGGGTTGGGATAAAAAAAATGCTGAAAACGTTGAACAATGCGATCAGCCCTTAAATGACTTAGTAAACGAACAGTAGCTAGCAAGAAGGAGAAGGCGGTTTGACGGCTGTTCAGTCGGCAAAGAATTCGTGAAAGACGCCACAGTTTTTAAGCACCAGTAGATACTGACATGACCAGTTGGACGGTCGTCGTCTGCCGTCATTACAATCATGTGTTCGCTGGCCCATTACCAAATTCATGTATAGCCTCAAGATCGGTGAACCGGTCTCGCCCGAGCCACATCGACATTTCAGTTCACTGATAGCGGTGTCAGGAAATATGATTGAATTGTGGCCAGGCTAGCAGAATTGGGGGTGAATTGCGCCCCGCCGAGATAAGGATCAGCGAGAAGATAGCCATTCGCGCAACGATGTAATGCGAAAGAAATGTTCTGCACAATACATCGATCATTGACACTACATCGCCAAGGCTGACAATACCGGCCATTGCTTTGCGTGTCGACAGGCAACAAGGCTAAAGATAGTTATCATTACAATGAGGATACTGACATTCGGGTCACATATTACAATTTACTGTGCTAGGCATTGACCCATCTTTCGCTAATCATATCTAGGGCCTAGATTGGCTACGACACATGTGGTTAGATTACATCATCAATGTCTCAAGGTGGAATCACATTACTCGGTGATGAATGACCTGTGTACAATATTAGGCGTCTCGTTGGGCAATCCCATTGAAGCCAAACAAACCTTTAACTTCGAGGCGTCAGTGCATCGAGAAAGAGCTACATAGAGCTGTCCATGAGAAAATATCGGATCCGGAAGTAACACCAGAATGTTCTCGAGACTTTGTCCCTGGGCCTTGTTGATGGTGATGCAGAATGCTGTCGATATAGGGAACTGATACCGATAGAATGGCACAGGGAATACTTCAGAACCTTCATGCAACAGCTTGATCCGAGGCAGCATCAGCATTTCACCAGCGTGCTCGCCCGAAGTAATGCGACACCGGAGTACACCTACACCACATTTGGTTATAATCATTCGAGTACCATTACACAGACCCTGTGCCAGGTTTAGATTTCGTAGCAACATAATTGGCACACCTTCCTTCAATTTCAACGTGTGGGCCGAGAAGGAAGGTAGATCGTAGTTATTGAGGATCTCAGTCGTCACATGCTCGCCATAAGACTCTTCCATCTCATCCAACGAAATGTAAGTGTATTCCTCCTCGTCAATATGTTCTACAATGTGCGCATTAACTCTCTTCACGTTGACATTTAGAGGTGTCAGAACGCAGCGTTCAGAATAATACTTCGCTAACTGTAACCAATTGCCATCTTTGATTAAACCTGGCATTTCATCGAAGTGATTAGCAACCATTTCCATGTCGTAGCGGTCATCCGAGTTCACTTGCTTCACATTGCATCTACCAATATTGACATTCTGTTGGTCTTCGGTCTGTAACTCCCCGTTACCTAACTCCAACAACCATTTTCCATATTCTCGGTTAGCTTGGTGTGTGTCTACATCTTGACCGGGAATCGGTCTCAACCGCATATTGGTGCGTAGATAGAACTTCTCAACAAATGGCCATAGAGTCGACCGCTTAAGCGAAGCGTTAGCTTGTTGTTCCATATTGGAATGTCTTAAGATCGGTAGAGTCTGCCGAAAGTCTCCCGCAAACAGGACTAGTACTCCTCCGAAGGGTTCGGTACTGCCACGAAGGTCCTGTAAGCTACGATCAACGCAATGTATAACTGATTTGTTCTGCATCGCGATTTCATCCCAAACTAAAAACTCAAGTGCTTTCAATCGTCGTCCTAACTNAACTTGGTGTCGTAGCCGAAATTACATGATGAGGTTGTTTCCGTATTCAATGGGACTTTAAAACCGGTGTGGGCTGTTTGACCGTTCAACAACAAAATAGCGGCAGTGCCGGAGGAAGCCACCGCCATGTACTCAATGTGCATAGTCTTTGCGTAATGAAGGCACAAATTGATTGTGAATGTTTTTCCAGTGCCACCTGGCCCATCTAGATACAACAAGCCGCCTTGGTGGTCCTCCAGATAGAGCTTAATCGTGTCGTAAAGGCTTTTTTGTTCT
>MWRL01013465.1:0-24834 GCA_002157085.1 Melampsora occidentalis | reverse complement strand
TGTACACATACGAGTGTATCATCTGGCTGGAAAGCACTACAAAAGGGCTAGTATAGACAGTTCTATCCTACACGTTTCGAATTTGTACATAATTCTATCCCTCACCCCATCGTAGTCATCTTCTGCTTCATAGTTTGGGAAGGCTTTCGTGAAATCGACCAGCTTAACGGACAACTCTATCTCTAATCTCAGGAAAAGAACTTCGTAATTCTTCGCTTCAACAATGAGACGGCTCACTAAACTCGCATATGATGAACTACGTTGATATAGTGTGAAGCGCTGACACGCTGATGCTGTCCGGGACTACATACTGGGCGATCATATTAGCTTTTCAGTACTTAACATGACACAATGTCCTCTGTTTTGTGGGTCGCATTGGAGCTACCAAGTCCTCGATGTCACAAGGGTATTTCAGACCACGAGCGACAGACAGCTCAGATCTCGCATCAAGCTACTCAAACATGGATCGGTTCAACAAGAAGTCGCGCCGAACGATGGCCTTGATGCTCAATTGGCCTATATTATTGACAGCCATGGGCCTTTGGGATTTTTCCAGGAGCTTGCGTCGCCCTGTTCCAACCGGTCTGGCAAGCGATGCGCCGTGGTCTCACTTGGAAGAACCTCTTGAACCGGCAATTCGACATCAAGAAGTCTCTCTATCTGAACGAGAGACCTCTGGCGTACTCTCCAACGTCCCCGGACCGTCGACTGCATTGACAAACACCGTTCCCGCCAAGCCTACTAGCCATATACCTCCGATTAACGATATGTCCACCGGTCCACACCAGCCTGATGCATACGGCAAAACTGTCAGTGCCCAATACCAACGTGTTATCCCAGTGATCAAGACAAATAATTAGCCTTGATTGTTCTGTTTATTAGGACCAATCCATTTCTGCAAAGTCTCTCTCAAGCTCTCACTCCCATCCACAAGGGGATCCAGGTATCCTCAACACGCGTAACGGATTGGCGGCCAGTCGTTGGAGCGATGCCGAGAATCGGGAAGATCCCCCAGGGGGTCAGGAGATTAGGGGAGACATCCAGGCCCACGTAGCCCGTCCAGGTTCGCAGATAGCAGCTTCTTGGCGTAACACTCATCTCTTGAGTCCTCCTTCATCGAACGCTCATATGTATATTTTTGGAGAAGGGTCTTGGGCACACTTTTATGATCAACTCGATAACACAGGGTACTACCGCGAATTATCCCATGTCATAAGCCAACTTCCGGGAATCATGGAAGACTCCTCATCTTGGCACGGCCAAATCATAGGACTACCTTTGAGGAGTCCAGAAGTGACCAACTTGAAGCCCAAATGGACAACAGTTGAGGACCAAGAAAGCCCAAGTAGTCTTGATCATCCACTTAGATCCTTAGAGATGTCCGACAAAGCACTGCCAGACAATGAACACGCTCACCATCCCGAGAATTTGCAACATCACTCATCCGAAGAACTGCCCAGCCTAGCTCCAATACCAGCTTCCGAGGGATATGATCCCTCTACTTCATCTGGTGGTCACACGTCCCCGCTCTCACCCAAGTCCCATAGCTCGAGCCCCATAAGATATACAATTGTAACAAAAGACGCGCATGGCTCATCTGGATCCGAAACATCGTCAATGGCTCCCCGTAGTAGCAGTGATATGGCCCCCGATTCACAAGGTGAATCGTCAGAAGAACATTCAAGTCACTTTATTGATAGTGAATCACGGACGAGTTCTGTGTTGGGCGGACCGCTAAATTCACGCGAAACGCGGAGCAAAAGCAAGAGTCCGGATGACAGCGCAAGCTCTAGATACGTTGCCGGGGAAAATGTCGAAGTGAAATCGATTCGGGCTCATTCAGGTATTGTTTTTCCTGCTTTTTAGACTTCTAGCGGTCTTCCCGAAAGCAAATCGAGATTTTCACTTACTTTGATTTCGAGAAAACCCAATACTGACGTGATTCTTTCGAGAAGTCTAGTTGAACAAGACTTGGATCAAGCAGAACGTACTACGAGCTCTCAAGATAAAATACTACCTTCTCGGGGTGCGAGAATAATCCTTTCAAGACCAGAACAGCTCAGGGGCCCAAGTCCAACTCTTCAAGTCGATCTTCAACGCTCCAAGCGAACATATCATCATGACCCATTTTCATTCAATGACAACGACAACGACGATGACGAAACACTCCATCAAGCAAAAAAGATTTATCGACCCATGCAGACCAAACCTCCTGCTCTGGAATCACCTACGCTTCCAAGTTGGCGCTCATGGTCCCGATCTAAGCCCCGCACTGCTCGCGGATCGCATTCTGGAAATCTTGTTTTAGAATCGGGACAACCCCGAATTGAAGCAGCCACATCTGAGGGCACTTTTGATAGATACCACTCAAAGAAAATAGCCATCGAAAAATTTTACTCGCGAAGTCATACTCTTGCAAGATCGGAAAAGGTGTCACTCGAATTGCCTTCCTTGGATCGTCCAAGACAAGTGCGCGCAATGAATACATTGACTGACTTCGAACAGACAATGGTGTCCGAAACCCAATCAAAATTTTATCTCCCTCCTGATCCATTCCCAGCTAGAGCATCAAAACTATCTGGCCCGAGGAAGAAGGGGGCGAAAACCGTTCCTCGCTTCAAATCTATCAACCCGCGACCCGAAGTCACATCACACGCTGATGAAAACCGTGGGGACCAACTGGTATCAAACTCAGATAAAGAGCCACTTTCGCCTCGAGCTTTGATAGATACATTCAATCCTGGGATACAAAAATTTCTACAGTCATTAGAAAGAAAAGAGCCCGTTGGGGATTTTGCGACGTATCTCGTCGAGAATATGAAGAAGTTATGGGATAATTACCTTGAGATGATCACAATATGTTCTGAAATCGTCTCGGAGAGCGGTATCAAAACGGACATGAAGCAAGATCTGATCGATGGGCACAACTGGATCGCAATACGGTGGGAAAAGATTCCCGGTACTCATTTCGACTGGCTGCCTCTTCGTGGATTGGAGCATCCAGACGGTAAATTGTACGGGCGTGACGCCTTCACTAAACAATTCGAAAGTCTGTCCGTACACGACGGTACCACATTTTGGTTAGCTCATCGAATGTATGATCGGAGACGCGAACGCGTGGCTGGCACGCACATTTTGTATTTCATGCGCGAACAACGACCCAACTGGATCAGTGTCTTCACTCCTATCAGTGCTCCAAAATTATTGGTCAAAACATTATTGATTAGAATCAAAAAGAAAAGAAAATTGACAATTCCTAGTCCTCGTCCGTGAAATCGGATATCACTATCACCGAGCCTAGATTGAGGTACAAAAGAATCATACTCAACAGAGCAAAAAGATAAGAATGATGAAGAAGAGTCTTCAAGAAGGCGTATGCTTATTGATGATGGAAACAGCCAACGTGAAAAATAGACCAGTTCTTTGTAAAACCATTGGTTGTAGGGTTCCTGATCTAACACAGAGAATTGAGAATCTTGATTTGTGATTAACTACAGTACATATGGAAAATTGCCATTTGTTGAATTTTTCTGTTATGGTTTAGACTCAAACTGGTCTCATGACGGACAGTCAGTCCGGGACCACAATTTTGACTTCCTCAAAGCTGTTGCTCTTTCAAAAAGAAACAAAAGCAATGCACAAGCTCTTAAATGTGCAATATCTTGATAAAGATTGGAGGAACCCAAAAATTACCCTCAATGGGCTGACTTTCTGCCGTCTTTTCATTTGAGGGTGCCTTGAACTCAGGTCAAGGGTTTGCAAAAAAAAATTACACAGTAATTGGATGCTACGTGCATGGTGTAGCTTTGTGCCAGCTTCTGCCTGAGATGCAGTTTTGGTGTATACACTCTTTTCAACATCAAGATCCTACTAGATGTATGTACTTTGAGGAACTTGGTGTTCTGATAGTCAGCCAATAGCAGCCAGCGGTAGTTGAACTTGCTCATACTGACCTTCAGTTGTATCTCCAACTTATCAGTATCCTCAGCAATGTCATCTAAGTCAAAAGCAGTGTGCAATACATACCATGCCACAAAGGGGGCCCAGGGAATCTTCTCAGATATGGACTGTATTCAAGTAAGATGTCTAATGTATAGATTGTGAGTAGTGCGCAAATTCATAAGCATATCACTATTGATCTTCTAAAAAGACTGTAATATTCAAAACATATCACCATACCCGGTTGGTGTTTGCTCGTCGACCAGCGCACACCAACTCCCTTTGAGGGAGAAAGGGAGATCGTGCGCGCTCGTCGACGAGCAAACGCGACCCGGGCATGGTGTATGGTGTTCATATTTTGGTGCAAAACTTCATATGTAGGTGTATATAGCAAAACTGAAAGTATAACTATAAGTGAGACTTACAAACAAATGCCATGCACATGATGATGATGATGATGATGATATGAAATATATAACAAGAGAAATCACAAATAGATTGCGTAGGAACACCATTGAATTTAGTAATCAGAGAAAACACAAGACAAATATGACCATGACAAACATTTCAAACTAAGAAATTTTCTCTAACACAGATTGCAATCAAAACTCCGGTCCTAGACTTCACCTAACTGACTCTTGGCCTACTTGTCCAGGATGTTTTCAGGGTACAGTGCACTACATTTTGAGTGTATTTCACTCCCTATATTCAGCCTAGCCACCTATCACATGGTTGGTCAAGTATAGAATTCATCACTATACAAACAAATGGCTATCTAAAACATTTATATGCATGGGTTTCTGACCTGGAAGATTTAGTCAAACAGATTCTGTGCTAATCATCTAAGTCTCTTAGACTTTCTCTTACACCTGTGTCAAAATCCTATAGTATAACATACAAGATGGGATAACCAAGTTCAGTAATGATTTATATATAGGTAGAAAAAGACATGCTTACCATATCTTCTGGTTTTACCAATTGAATACTTTGACCTTTTGTTTGTTTGAATAATTTGTTACCTGAATATAAAGTGATAAACATCACTATAGGCAAGTATCTATAATTTGTGGAATAGAACAGAAGTAGTTTTTTTCAATAAGCTCAAAACAGACTTCTCAAGGGATAAAGCGAGATATTGGAAATATTGAGGTGCTTACCCAGTTACAAGAGTAGCTGTTGACCATTGTCCTTTGATCTGTCAATTGATCAAATGATGTGTAAAGAGATATTAGCAAGTTTTGTTTGGAGATACATAGAAGAGACATAAACACACAAGTACGCTGAAAGGGTTGGATATCAAAATCATGATGCATAACGTCAATACATAATATGCACCCCATCGACGCTGAAGAATCAAAAGAAATTGATACGTTGCATCAGGGGATCGGCTCCTAAGAGGAATGATTAGGTAGACAAAGAATAGGAAGGATGAACGTACCAGACGAGATTGATAAGGAAACATTGAGCGATCGATGGATTGCGCTATGACCCCCATATCCCACCTTAGATATGTAATCAGGATTCCGACCCAGGTTTGCAGTCCAGTCACAGATACCATAGCTGAAGTAAATCGAAGTTAAGAGGAAACATGTTCATAAACCTTTTCCATGTAGTTGAACTGGTTGAAAAGCTTGTGAGAAACTGACTAGCTAGCCAAGTGAAGAGTTGCCCAATTCCTCCACCTCCTACTGACATCAAGCTCAAGAGTCCCATCGCTGAAGATATCAGAACGCAAATCCAAGGAATTCCCTGAGAATTTAGTTTCTTGAGGGCAGCAGGCGCGTTGTCTGCTAGGGCTAGGCCATACAATGTGCGAGAAGTAGTGTACATGTCACTTGAAGCAGCTGAGCATGCTGCAGTCAAAAGTGCAGCATTGATCACCCTGCAAAGCAAGGATCAAGTAATCAATTTGATATCAGAAAACTTGATTTATTTTTGGGAGATTGACAATGACTCGACAAATCGTCTAGGTTGACATCAGACTTACGATGGCAGTACCTTTATACCTGAATCTTGCATCGCAATCACAAAAGGTGAACTGGCAGCATCATGTGAATTAAGATTAAGTCGAGGATCATCACTTGAGACAACAAGTCCAATAACAAATGTTCCCAAGATGTAAAATAACCAGATCCTCACAGCTACTTTGCGTATAGCGGATGGTAGAGTTTTCCTTGGATTTTTAGCTTCTCCTGCTGTCATTGCGGTAATCTCTGTACCTACACAAGAAAACCCTGCTTGAATCAAGGCTTGCCTGACTCAAACAAATATCCATACAAAGCCGAAGGACCTCGTTAGTGAAAAAGTTGCGAGTGTGTCAAAGACTTTTTCTCAAATGGGTTCACCAGAAACCCAAGAAACGACCCTGAACTCCTGATATACCAAGAAACTGTACAAATGGACCGGGATTCTTCCAGAATTGAAAACCGATTCTGCGATGATTGGGACCACCTCCTAAATCTACAAAGACAAGGATTGAATCATCAAAACATTCAGTCTCATAGAAGTGCATGCCTTCATCAATACTGCACTGACCTATCACAATTCCTATGATGATCAATGTGATTATTGTTACCACTTTGATCGACGCAAACCTTGAAATATCATCCTTCAGCAAATTGAATTTGGGCGAAGCAAGAAGAGTCAATGATGCGGAGCTTACCAAAACTCAAACTCTCTGAGAAAAAGTACAGCGTGTCATTATTCAGCTTCAGTGTTCAAGATGAATTTAGTAACATTGAAAGCTTACCCATAAACCTTTGATGGAGCAAAATTTATGCAAGTGACGGCTGCTAATATCACAAGTATCCATACCGCATTGCTGACAGACGTAGTCCAATAGTTAATCAAAATCCCAGCGGCCGCCAGTTCCGCTGCCAAAGCTGTTCAGAATTATGACACGAAAGCTGAAGTCAACGACATTGCTTCACTCATTTTGAATACTTGAGGCTCGATGTCTAAGAAGGTACAGTGAGTGAAGAAGTGTGTACTAGACGAACCAAATGACCAACTAGATGTGAAAGGGTATCAAAAGAAACGTTCAATTCTATTTGGAGATTTGTCATACTTTGAAAAAGTACCAACGTGTACCAAAAATTCCACCCCAACTGTGGACATGCATAAATTGTCACGCAAAGAGATCAGCATATGTACACAATTTAAGTGATCATCGAAGTCATAGAGTGAAAAAGAAGCAATAATCGATAGTCTTATTTGATTATTAAGCTCTATCGTACAAGATTCTTTCACTCACTGCAAAGGATAGAGACGGGTTCACAAAACGTTTCGCCAATGTGACGTGTCCTCCGGCTATGGGAAGATGGGAAACTGAATTTCAAGTGGATTCGAACGAACTGATCAGTCTTTCCCAAGTCTGTGGATCAATTGATGAAATTAGTCAACTCACCCATCTCCCCTAGAGAGTCCATGACTCCAAAGACCACTAAGGCAGATAAGTAGTGGAATTTAAACATGTACTTTAGCTTCAGGACTTGGTTTGGAAAGTTCCATGAATATCAAACTCAACTCGTTCCCATCACTGCATAGCTCAACAATAATCCAAGAGGTCCGCTTTCCCTTAAGGAATTTGCAGTACTTAAGAAAAGCCCCATGCCTACCACGCTTCCTATAGATATCATCTGATCAACCATCAAATTGACAGTGTCCATCATACGCCGAAACAAATATTGTCAGGATCTTCATACTCTATACAGACAAGGAGTACTCTTTTGATGACTACGTAACGTGATAGGAAACCTCTTTATTATTCTTTGCATCTTTTGCCAAGTTGTTATACGATGCTGAAAGTCACGGAATTCAGCGCAATATACACTCAACTTGTATGTGCCGACTTTTCATTCCTCGACGTAATTGATTGGCACCCTCCTCTGGTTCACATTTCTGACATCCTCCTGAAGTGTCAAGCTCATAGATCTGGGCTCCCTCTTTTTCCATACCGACTTATCCAGTTGCGAACAGATTGTAAATATGTCGGAAATTTTCCCAAGAAATTGAAGTTCTTCACTATTTATGATCTATTTGAATCTTCCCAACAGGAAAAAGAGCGCCACCGTGACCTTTACTTTCGTCTGAAATCTGATAACGCGATCAATGGACGGAAGAGAATGTAAAGATATAACCTGATCTTATGCTGATGCCAGTGCTTTGTTCTCGGCTGAGCTTTGCTTGTGGTAGAAAGAATGTACCGGTGTCGAGAAGATAAGAGACACGCGAAAATTCTTGAATGTATGTACAATAAAAGATGCTAAGAAGCCGGAATGAAGTTAGCAGGAGATCTACTCAATAATCCTTTGCACAAGTCTGAGTTTAAGGTTCAAGTATCAACATCATAAAATGGACTCGAGTCGTAGGTCGGCCGAAAGCGAATGCTTGGGCTTCCCGATTCAGAAACACGTTCCAGGTAAGGGTTGAGTCACACAGGCCCCGGGAAAATGCTGAAGTGTATCTTGTTGATAAGTCGAACGCAGAGAAGCAGTTATAACAATTCCGTTTAGCTTTATGAATACTACAAGAACGCCATTTAATTGAACATAGAATCGCTTATCTCAGTGAATCCTTATCGATCATAAGATGGACTCTTCTACAAGTTTACTCACGCAGCCAAGTGTCGAGTATCATCGAACATTATCATATGAACTGGAGAAATCAAATGGTCAGGCGCTGGTACTGAATCTGAAGCATGTGTCCCTTTCAAAGTGAACTTGACTGGCTGTCACATTTGCCCAAGTGTACAAGGCATATATGAAAGGCTATGATACGGTTGGTCGACGGCGCTACGGATGTCTTGATTTTGTCCTCATATCCAAGGATCTCGCATGCTAGTTGCGCGGTAGTATTCTGCAGCAGTCTGACTGGCCTTGGGGTGAATTGCAAGCTCAGTAGGTATCACAAATTAAATCAACAGACTTGCTAAACCACTTCTGGTGAAACTTTATCAGTTCGCATTCTTCATCTAGCCCATCTCTCTTCGAGACCATTCTCTTGAAAGCTATCCTGATCGGATTTAGGCCCTATAAATTCACACCATATGGTGAACCGACATGGACCCCCTGCAGTGTCAATCACAACAAGTACTGTTTTGATCTGAATTTAGTCTTCAGAGGATGAAGGGGTTTTGAAAGGTTCAACTGGGCGACAACAATGATCTAAAATCCATAGGTGATCAAAAAAGATTACTCCAAGATCCATCCATCTTGTCAATAGTTACAGAACTGCGCATGCTCTGATCCTCACCAAGACTTACAGTTGATCCACCTTAAAAGTCACACATACAACACTTTCCATCATGATTGCGTCCAAAATATCATAATCAAGGCCAAGGAGTCCCTCTCATAAAGCACTCAACCTCGACGTCTATTCGACTAAACTACAGCCATGTAACACTTCTAAATACCAATACAGATCACTCTAATGATTTTAATTTCGAGTTTCCCAATTTTTCAACAATCCCTTCGTATCAGAAATTCGATAAATCAAACTCAGGTACTACCACTTGTTTCAGTACACGAGTTCTAGGAGGATTGTTGGGATTTGGCGACTTTGTGCCCTGATCAATGATGCCAGTATTCGGTACTGCATCTCCTGATGGTCGCCTTTCAAGTTTCGAAGTGGTAGTGCCGTCTGGTACGTTAGCAGAAGTGATTCGCGGAGTCATTCGTCGCTGGGCCTGGAATCGCCAGGTTCTTGCCACGCAGTATGCTAGTTGGTCGCAACCTGTATCAATCGATAATCTCAGTGAGCTAATGCCATATATCTTTCAACAAGTTTTGTAACTGACCCGCTTCCAAGAGCCGTTGGATGGTCAACATGGCTAAGTCATTTTCTTTTACAGGATCCGTCGAAGGAACTTGATCTTGATTCCGGATCGTGTTGAATATCACCACCAAAGCGATACTCACAGGTCCTGGCTGTTCGTGTATCGACTCACTCGAGATATGCTTTGGAACGTCTGTTCTGGCGATATCGTCAAGAGATGACTGGAGGAAGGATCATCAAATCATCAGATCGCAATCATGACAAATAGAGCTAAGAGCACTGACCACAAGTACCCGAGAGGCAAGATCTTTTTCACCCAGCATGTCAAATGCCCAACTCAATAACCATCGATTTCCACCCAAAAAACCTTGCGGTATCACCGTCTCTTGAAGAAGTAATCGAAGAACAGGCCCATGATCACCTTCATATGCTCGTGCGATCGCGATCCCTAGTGACCAATCAGCAAGGTGGCGAACACATACATTCACAGCATCTTGCAAACAATCAGCTAATAGAAAAAAAGATGCAGCAAAGCCTTATGATATCATGGAGGATTAAAAAGACATCAGATGGTGATCATCATATCGATCGCGTTTCACATTACTTGAACTTACTAAACCGTTGTCGACTAATCAGTGCGAAAGCGTTCTTTTGGGCTGCAGTCTTCCACCTTGGTTCATCGAAATCATTTGCTAAAAACTTAAGCATATGAGGTCGATCAGGATGCCCATAGGCAACTCGCCAAAGTCCTAAGAGTATTCGCTTCTTTCGTAGTGCCATATAAAACACACTACATGCAGCTGGATCTCGATTCACCTCACGTGTTACATTGGTTTGTGAGCTTTCAGGTATGCTTTGATACTCTTGCTGGGCCACAAGCTCTAGGGTTGAATGGATGGTTTCTTGTGGCTTCAACCAGAGAAACAGGCCCACTTTGCGAGCAAGCTTCCAATTTAGTGTACACTTGACCGGTGGATTTGAAAGTAAAGCATACTTTGCAACATTGTCTATTACCTGTGTCGCTAGTAAAGTTTGACAAGAGGAGTGATAGGCCAGCAAGACACTGGAATCTTGCGACTTTCCATAGCCTACATCTGTTTGAGATTGATTGGAGCTGGATAAATGGCGAACTAGCGAGAACAAGTATCGGCATCCCATTTCGTCTATTCCACTGAAAGATTTTTGTATCTAGCCGATGAACATGTGAATTTGCAGTGATAATTGATGATATCAGTTAGGATCAATTGTCATTGCAGACAGTTAATCCACAATAACGAGACGTATCGAAGGGCTACGTACAGTGAAGAGTTGCAGAGTCAAATCTGCTAGGGCTTTCTGCTCCTCCGGGGTCAAACTTGGTATTCGACTTTCATCAGCCGATCTGACAATGATGTCAAGGGATTCTTGCGAAATAGTACTCTGTGCTGTCCCAGGCGACATCATGAGTACTTGCTTGGAAGAGCCATTGTCCATAAAATTAACATTGCGAGTGGAAGGAAGGTATGGGCTATCGATAGCATTGAGGGCTTGCAAATTGCCATTGAGCGCAGTGGCCAATGCGTTAAGGACCACGGAAACACTTTCAAAATCTCCTGGATGCAGATGAAAACGTTCGTCACTCTCATAAAACACATCGCACCAATTGAGGTTTGCTTACCAAAGTCAAGGTGGTTGTTGAGTCGGATAGGATGCCAATAAGGCGTCTGTGGGGGCCTAGCGTCTGGTATGTCCGAAGAGACGTATAAGTGACCGTGCACTTTGTAGATCAAGCTTCTCTTGCCATCTACTATGACCCAGGATACTACGTGAGCAGAACCATCCCTACAATTTCAAACCTCTGGAAAGTAAGAAAAATGATCGCATATATATTTGATGGGTTAAAATGACTGACTTAGGACAGACATCGGCAGTACCCTTCCACCAGCCATCTGCACCACAGCTATAGATCTTGATGATACCAGCGTAGGCGGCGGCCAATGACGGGGGTTTAGAGTTACACTTCTCAGAATCCGGCCCAGTCATATCTGCTGACCATCTGAGATATGTATCAATGGATTGATCATCCTCATGACCGACAGATATTTCTTCCGCGCAGACAATACCCGATCCGAAAGACCTTTCTCGCAAGTTGACGATAATAAGTTTAAGATATTTTCGAGTGGATGTGGCAGAGACGAAGTATACTGAAAGGAAAGGTACCAATCGGATCAGTTTGATTACAATCAGCCACCTCGAGTACAATATCAGACGTACACAGTGCTAAAAATGATGACTGTGTTTCAAAGTTGAGTAAAGTGCAGGTATCCGCACTAGACCCTAGAATGTGTCTTACGGAGACCAATCTGGACCATTCCTTCTGTTCACTCATGTTACAGTGGATGCCACTTCTATTGTAAGATTGCTTAAGCTGAAGCACATTTCCATCACTGCCGGCGGCTAAAACCAAGCTATGGGACTGGCTCGTTGGATAGGATATTCTAATTTGACTTTGAAGATCGGCAATCAAACTCGGGAGTGTTAGTACGACTTTCGGCTCGTGGTGTACATGTTCAATGGTCGCCGATGGCGCAGGAAGCTCCCATACAAGCACGCGGTTAAATGAAGTAAGGCTTTCAAAGAGCCAATAACTAGTGTTAGCCCTTGTAGACATTGCCTTGACAGCACTTGCGTATCTCTCGACTCGCTCATCAGGCTGAAGTCCAGTCAACGCAAACTCGGAAACAAATGGGGTGGGTGACAGGCTCTTGGGACCGACCAGTCGGATGCGCAAATGCGCCTCAGTCTGAGCTTGGCTTAATGATAGCTGAATCCACCATTGAGCGGAGAATTTAACCTTGCATATGGCGTCCGCAGCGATCGGCGGAAGATGAAGGTCGTTAGACGTGAGAGCGTCATTAGTCTGCACGTCGACTCGTGAGTTACAGATATCAAATGACATGTCAGATAATGAACGCATGACTGGTCGGTTGTTTCGGTATTGGAGCTTCCACCAGTAAAATGTAACCGGATTCGAATCGGAGTTGGAGGCCGTCACCACCAATATATCACTTGCTTCATCGCTAGCTGGAATGATCGATAAACCATGTGGTATCTCTTGCGTTGATGTACTATCAACCAGGATCGAATCGGAACACAGAAGTCCGGATGTGAATTTTCCAAGGGGGATCGCGTGCCAGCGAAGTTGACCAGCTGAGGAGGCTGAGCGAGCGAAGATAATGAAAAAAGTAATAGTGCGAACATCATCCACATTCTTGATCCAAGTAGTTCCATGAACCATCACATTAGGGTCAGCTAGTAAATGAACCATCTCCAAAGGTAGTTGGTACAATTCACGGGGGGGACTTGGAGGTCGAATCAGCGAAGGCTCATGTGACACATGTATGTACCCGTTGGACAATATGGAAAGTATTGAGCATCGTGAAGAGACTTTATCTTGATTAGAGAGGGTAGGGTTATGCTTTGGATCTATATAGAATGTCTGAACGACCCTGTGTGACCTGGAATGAGGGCAATTGATTACACCTTGATGAGACGGGTGGAGAATAGTCATTTCGGATTGAACATCGCCCTGGGATGTAAGATTTGATGGAGCTTCGTCGTCGGGTACGACTTCAAGGTTGTAGATGTGCGTGTGTACCCCAGCAAATGAATTGTAAAGAGATACGTATAAAGCCCTATTGGTATCTTCGGACCCAACAGTCGATAACTGATCGAAGCTGATTGAACGTATAGAGGACGACAAAGATAATCTCCGGTATGACATTTCCTCAATGTCTCCAAGTGGGTTTGAGCTTCGCGAGCTATAAAAATGAAGGATTGGACGACCCTGATAGATGTTATGAGCGTTCTGAGAAACTGATGAGCTCTAGAAATGGAAAACACACTGCAACGTAGCTAGCAACATGGCATCGGCCGTCACTCGATCGAAAAAAATCAGCATCGGTGCATGAATCGGTGCTACAAGATAGATCACAAGTTAGTGGGGATTGTTCAGTCAGCACAACCGAAGGGCAATGGAGGCCAACAATTGGCGTGTGCCTCACTGAGTTGACCATCTGCCGACCCAACGTGGTATGGTCACGAAGCCGCCCTCTTCAGCTGGTTCGAGAGCTTGATACAGAGATACGCCGTCTTCGGCGATCAGTAGACAATCGTTCCCCTTCGAGATGATCGAAGTAATTCGTTTCACTCCGGACGTGAAAGATGAATGTAGATTCCAGATTGTTTTGGAAGGTTGTGACTTGGATTTTGAAAAGACGACCACATAGGGACCAGAGGCAACTGCAAGCTACAGAAAAATTAACAATTACGGTCAGGAAAGTGGATTTAAGCTGCAACAAGGGGGTTTGTGTTCAACTGACCTTGGAGTCTGTAGCACAAACCGCCTCAACCCCGTGCAGTGAAGGCAGCCATGATTGCGGCAAATGAGCAGATAGATCGATCACTTGGCGTAATTTGAATGAGGGTACATTAAAAACATTGATAGTTATACCAGAAGCGTAAATCTATCTACCAACATCAGAAATGGTCAAAAGTCAATAAGTCATTGTTTCTGGGATCGAAAAGGAATACAGATCGAACAAAGACTTACGAGACAAGGTTCCTCTGACGCAACGGAGGCAGTCAGACAAAGGGCTCCACGAGATTGGTTGATGGCACTTAAAACCAAAGGGCAAGTCGATTGCCTTATAGCATTCATCGATGAGATGTCTGAGGATTACCTAATCCAAGGAAGTGACGATCTCCTTGCAATGCTGAGCGCGCCCAACGACCCCGGAAATGGATTGCACTCAAATCCCTGTCCCGGGTCTGCAGGCCCGAAAAAGGTCTCGGCAGGTCGGTACACTGAACTTTTGCAAGTCACAAGTTGCACCAGTGGGAAAATCCTATGTAACACCACCTTTTTGCCGTGCATCGCAAGTTGAACCTCAGATCAACTGAGTTGATTTTTATAGCTCTAGAGCTAATTCATGCTTCATCAGTTGGGAGGATCTCTCAGGTAACACAAAATTTCTGTCAATTCTGACCATGTAAAACTTTTGTATCAAATAAAAGATCAATATATGTATTCCAAAGAGACCCCAAACCCCAAAGATAATTCCAAAGAAGTTGAAGGTCAGACAATCTTTGCTAGTCTTCCATGCCTCCAATATGATTTCCAAATTGGCTCAACCACAAGAAAGTAAATAGAATCAAATGAAAGCATGCCTATACGTAATTTTAACTCCTTAATAATCACCTCTAAGATGAACAAAATGAAATCAAAGGTCCAACAAGACACTCAAGACAATACAATAGATAACTAAGCAGTACAATTCTCAATCCCATGAAGCCTCTAAAGCCTCTTTCTTCGCATATTCTTACAATTTCATCAAAGTCTAAATCCATTCTTCACGGTCTGATCCACTTGAGATAACTGTACTACGGTTGCACGTTTTACGATGATCTGGCATCGTATCTCTAATGACGAGCTCAAGTGTTGAAATTTCACTATGAGCGGATGCTTGTATATGAACCGACATTGATTAAAATACCTGAATGTGCCACAAGCGGTCAATCAAAAACAATCACAGCAGCGGTTCAATTCGAAAAGCTGGGTAAAACACTCACAGATTTGAGCTTGCCCCACATATCATCCGATGCTACTTTTTCATCTTCGTCTTCAAAGTCTCGTTCATCATCACGAGCATCTGAAACAAAGTCCTAATATTTATGACCCATTGTGAAGATCGTCAGATCTCTTGGCCAAAGAAAGGTAGTTAAGGATTCATACCATTTCCATTGGTTTTATTGGTCGACCATCCACCCCTTTGCATCGATAATAGACTCGGCTTCCGAAATATAAAGCGCAGAACATTACGAGAGGTAGGTATCTTTTGTAGGTTATGAGAAATTAAAATCAAGAATCGCATTCATATCAGCTTCTCTTCCGTCTCTTCGTCCCACATCGAGTATAAAACGGATGGGGTCTAAAATTTACTAACCCAGTGACAAAAGTTGGAGTCGACCACTGTCCCTTGATCTATGTATCAACAAAGAAACTACTGGTAAAAATGTGGTCCAACTTTGATCAACCAAAGTCAATGATAACGTACAAAGACTGTGAAGGGATTGAATATCAAGGTAAGTGTGCATAGTATCAACCCGTGATATGCTCCCCAGCGTCTCTGAAAATAAAGTAAGAATGATCATCAATTCCAGATAACATGATCATTTTCAATGCCCAGCTTGAGGATGAAGATAAGGCTAGCTTACAAGGTATGAAACATAAGGAAATTCTGATCGGTTGATTGACTGTGCTTGTACCCCTGAATCCCACCTTAGATAAGTGATTAAGATACCAATCCATGTTTGTAGTCCGGCTACAGATGACATGGCTGTTTGCAGGCGAGAGTTGAAGAAAGTGTCAGTGATATCTTGCTCGAATCCAGCATCATACGTCTTCATTACTCAACTTGATAGCCATGTAAAGACTTGACCGGCTCCGCGACCTCCAATAGACATGAAGCTCAAAAGTCCCATTGCGGCGGATACCAACACACATAGCCATGGTACTCCCTGTGAATTAGTGCGTCTAAGAATTGCAGGTGCATTCTCGGCTAGAGCTAGACCATGAAGTGCCCGAGAGGTAGTATACATGTCACTGGAAGCAGCAGAGCACGCTGCAGTTAAAAGTGCTGCATTGATGATCCTAAATGAAGGGGGTCAAATAATGATAAGGTCAGATCTGGGTAATAAGAGAGAAGCTATAGAAAGCCTCAAGTTGATGAGAGCTTACGAAGGTAATGCTTTGATTCCCGAATCGTGAATTGCAATTACGAACGGTGAGCTTGCAGCGTTATGCGAGTTGAGATTCAGTCGAGGATCATCACTAGAGACTATGAGTCCGATGACAAAGGTTCCCATTACGTAGAATATGAGAATCCGAATGGCGACCTTTCGAATGGCTGAAGGGAGGGTCTTCTTCGGATTTTTAGCCTCTCCTGCTGTTATGGCAGTGATTTCGGTACCGATACATGAAAAAGTTGCTTGAATCATGGCCGACCTAAAGGGAAACATATACGCAATGGGCGACGGTGAGGTAGGCTTTCTCAACTGCGAAGGAGAACAACTTATGATTTTATACTTACCAAAAACCCAAGAATCTCCCAGTGGCACCTTGTATTCCGAGAAACTGCACAAATGGACCTGGATTCTTCCAATATCGAAAGCCAATTCTATCGTGATTTGGTCCACCGCCCAGATCTAGTTCACGGAGAATGGAGATGTCTCAATTCATGGAAATGCTTGACCCAAGATCTCACAATGAACATGTGCTCACCAAGAACGATTCCCGTAATGATTAAAGAAACTATAGTGACCACTTTGATAGAAGCAAACCTATAGCAAGATACTGATCAGAAAAAAGCTACTCCGAAAGGAAGAGTTCTTCAAGCTCAGCACTTACCAAAACTCGAACTCTCTGTTATGAAGATCCAAATGATATCAGAATTTACATCTCAAGATAGTCATCTATGAAGCTTACCCGTAAAAATGAGTTGGAGCAAAGTTCATACTTGTTACAAGAGCGAGTACCAGTATCATCCATACGCCATTGTTGATGGATGTGGTCCAATAGTTTATCAATATTGCTGAAGCGGAGATCTCAGCCGCCAAAACTAATACGAGTCAGAGACGTCAGCATCAAGAAGAGTCCCTCTCAAAGCTGATTCCAGATAGACTGATCAACAAATGCACACACCGAATGACCAACTGTTAGGAATTGATGATGCAATCAATAAACGGATGATACGATTAGCATAAAGTTTATTTGTGAAGGATTTAGAAAGGTGATACGAACGTGTACCAGTAATTCCATCCCAGTGCCAGTGAGAGAGATGGGTTGACGAATCTTTTGGCTAGTGTAACGTGACCGCCGGCTATCGGGAGATATGAAACTAGATAGATGGGGAAAATGGCGTGATCAATGGCGCAATCTTGTCTCTCAAAATTGCTCAAGATGAAACAGCCTGGAGGAAAGCACATATAAAGCGGAGGTTGACTTACTCATCTCTCCCAGAGAGGCCATGACACACCATACGACTATCATACCAATTTTACTCAGCCTTATTCTACATTAAAGACAAAAAATCCTGCTCAACTGGTTCCCATCACCGAATACCCCAATAAAAGCCCCAAAGGCCCACTTTGTCGCAAGGCATTGGCTGTTCCTAGGAACAGACCCATACCAATAACCCCACCCATAGAAATCATCTGATTTCATCAAAAACCCAGATACACCAAGTCAACATCAGACGTAGTTCTTTTCAGAAAGATATCCTGCCCAGGTGCTAGGCTCGTATTGATTGGTAGAAGAGATTGCAAACTCAACTTGAATGTGTCGACTCTTCATCCCTCGATGAAGTTTAGTCGAGTCACCGTGGGTGATAGGGGGTTCCCTAACTTGTGCCCCCTCGTGCTCGTAATAATCTGGTGACCCTTTCTTCATATCCATTTTGTATCGTCTAGGTCTTCAAATTAAAAATCTGATTGATCGTGTACTCGGAGAGATTGTAAATTCGATAAAACCGGATTGGTGCGGAGCGCTTCTCGAGAATGCGGATGAAAGTGTTGTCTAGGTACGAGTAATGCAATAAAGGAATGAGAGGTTTTCGTAATCACAGCTAAATCTATCTGGTAAAAGCGGCTGACGCAAGTGCAGGCTATTTGGACACCAAAGATTTGGGGCGTATGAGTTTAGTGATGATATACCCGCGAATGAGCTTAGCGCAGTTATCCAAACGGGAGAGATGCGTCCCTTTGTAATCTATCCGGCACTAGCCGCGAGCTGATCATTGATTCATCCTCTGATAAAGAGCCGAATGCGAGACACGTCGCGGCCCAAGATGCGTACATACACATACGATTGGGTAGCTGATATTGGGTGACCTGGAAGCCTCCTTCACTGCCAGCGCCTAAGCATTGGGGTCGTCCCGACATCAAGCGGCTGTATGTGAGCTGCGGGAGCCTTTCGAAACGCTATGTTGAGAAGCCTTTATCAGAAACCTTTCACTTCTGTACACTGCAACGATGTTCGACGATGATTGTTGCGCATGTATCAGGCCTATCAGCACTGAGCTTTGGCCTACCTACAGCATAGAGTGCTCTGGCAGCAGCACATCATGTATGTGTAAGCTGATTTCAGTAACTTGTAGGTAATTTGGCCGATGAAACAGAGTAAGTTACATATATACATACTCGATGATGTCTATGGCCTATATAGCTGGGAAGAGTGGTATTCAGAGATGGTAAGGCGACCCGCAAGCTTCTGCGAGACGATCGAGCTTGGATTGGCTATCTACAAAAAATCGAGAGCGATGTAGACTGCGATTTTCTTTGCGCCTCATGTGAGTAAATTGAAATCCTTCAGATTTGAGCTGCGCTGAACTTTGTCTTCAAATGCCCGGCGCATCACGTCTGGGGACAATCGGCTGCCTTTTGATACAAAGATACAATTGTGGAGGGGAGAATAGCCCATCCAGTGCTTTGTTATCATCCCTTTGTTCAGAACCTGTCCCTGTTTCGTCTCCCAGCTTCCCCGTAAGGTCTTGTGACTTTGGGCTGTGTGAACAAAAATATAGCCAAAATATACGTATTTTGATAACAGATTTGGATAAGAAATTTCCTATGATGTAACGAAAGATAAGGTATAGGTTCACTTCAAAGTTTCAATTCTTGAGACAGATTGTATCTCGGGTTTCAGGGAATGACTGTTATCTCTAAAGGGCTTTCCGAATCTACCTGCAGACCAGGCCCCACAAAGAGAGATCCATACCCCTCTCAGCTTGTGGAGTTTTTCGATTGAGTTGAGCTGATTGACTATGCCTAGTGGGGATCACGAGTGATAAGAATCAAGCCGCAGCCCACACACGTATATTTTGGTATATACAACCAATGACTCCCCATATTTTGCGGAACTGTTATCGTGGAGAAGACCAAGACGAATTCTTTCAATTAAGAATATCATATGCGCAAGAACATAAAACCTGTGCCTCTTTTTGGTCCTCAATTCTGAAGCGGGACCCTCCTCTAACTCAATCAAACGAAGATAGAGTGACCATGTGCAGCTTGGCAAAAATCTCATCAAGCTCAAGGCCTCATCTTTACAAATGACTATTTTGAATTGACTCTCACTCAGATATCTTTGTGTGGCAACTAGATCCCAAACCAAAGGATGAATCTTGAGATTTAAATTTGAATGATACCCGAGTCTTTGAGAGATACGCCTGGTCAAGTTGAAAGGAGGTACTACATATGTCTAGTTTTGTCATCATCAATAAGATAAAGTTGGTGGGATTTTTTCGGATTTTTCTTTGCAGTAGGAGCAGATGTGTACATATTGAAAGGAATTTATCGTTGAAATTGACAAGGAGTGTCGTGTGGCGTACAGCAGGATGAAAGCCACGCATTAGAAAAGTATTTACAAGCTGATCATTTACTGGATTTGGGAGCTCAATTTTGGGATTTTCATGATGACATTCTTTGATTTCTATCTTACACGGTCACTTGAATGAAAAAAATCTTTGGCAAATCCGTTGGCTGAGTTTGCAATGCGTTCTAGGATGGTGTCATCCAAGGAGAAATCTGACGGGAAGACGTGGCTGACATTCTTGCGTTCTCACAAGACAAACAGGAAAAGATGCAGAATGTCCTGTCTCTGTCTCATTGTCAAGATTTCTTGCTAGAACTTTCAAATCAATACCAGCTCTCAATCAATCTATTTCTTCTCTGATCACATGACTGTCTTCATCTTCTTTGGCCTCGGCCATTCAAAGAAGCTCTTAGCAAGTTTTTTCTTTTGTTGTGAGGTTTGAACCATCTGGAAAGTGAGCTCAAAATGGTTTTTGAGACCTTTGAAAAGGTCAGGTGGGCATTGATTGGAATTGATTTGCTTGGTCAACAAGCGTGATTTCATTGCAAGGTTGAGATATGAAAAGCCCGGGGATCAGAATGGTCAAGTTTCTTCTTATCACCACCATTATCCAACACATCTTGGTTTACAAACAGAGTGTAGTAAGCGAGATCTCTTATTGATCAAGAAATTCAAAAACTGTTTTTGAAATTTATTCATTTGCTATTTAGTGACTCTCAGTTTGGTTTTTTCTTTCATAACTTACTTACTCATTTCATTTTACGGTATATTTACTCTCACACAATTCATCATTTATTATTTATATTATTATCATTACAAAAGACTATTTACAATATTGAAAGATAAGAAAAAGAAGTAGAAGTTATTAAAGGGGATATAGCGTAGAAGGTCAATTTTTTAAGAGTAGAAAAGGTGATTAGATGAGAGTATTAGATCAGAGTTGAAAAAGAAAGATTGTCAGTTCATAATTGATTGAAGGGGATTGAAGAGAAAGACTTACGTGAATGATAGAGTAGTTTGAAATGAAGAGAGGTGGTAGTAAAACAAAGAAAAATGAAGAAAAAAGATATGTAAATCTGAAAATTGTTTGAAATGAGACAAATCTATTAGTAAACTATATCAACAGTCATCAAAACAACTGAAATCAAACATCAATCAATTAAGAAAGACTCACCTGATAATGTACAAAAAATCAATTGAGGATATCTAAAGAATTGAAGAAGTTTTATAATAAAGAACTGAAGATGAAATGATGTCCTCAAATATCAAATTTGAAATTCAATTACAGATGATGTGCACATGTAACATGGGTTTTAACTTTTTAACTTACAATTTCATCATACATGTAATAATAATATGGCTTTAGAACATGTAACTCTTTTGAAAGTTTATTTTCATCAATCTCTACACCTAAATCACTCATCAGCAACTATCAGAAGGGTGTTAATGATGGTCATCAAAATCATCTTCATGGATTAAAGAATCGAATGAACTTTAGTAATCCAACATCAAACCGAAATTGAAAAAGATCATGAAGTCAAGAATTACAAAAATCAACTAAATCGGAGCATCCACAGTGGTGGGCTCCAAATCAGGGCTCCAAATCAAGCAATTTTGAATTTGTTAGGGCCCTAAATCAATCTGGATGCAGTTTTCCAGGCTTTAAATGTGTACATTCTATGTGTTTACACACACTTTGAGGTTGGTGGATGTGAGTTTACATGTGTGAGGAATGAGATTGAGCAAGCATGTGGTGATTTGGAGCCCAAATTTTTGTTGCCAAATTTGTAGCCCAAAGCTCAAAATTTAAAGCTGGCTACAAAAAAAATTGATGATGGGGACTGCCACTGCAGCAAAAAAAACATGGCTCAGTCACCAAATTTGGTGGTAGCCCTGATTTGGAGCCCACCACTGTGGATGCTCTCAGATCTTTTCAGATTAGCACAATGACCTTAAGAATAAAGTAAGCCATATAGATGATATTTAGATAAATATTACCAATAGTAAGCCATAAAGAATTAATTAAAGAATGGTGGTGAAGGTTTTTGTCAAAAAGAAAGACCTGTTTACCAATTTCAAGAGAATGAAAGAATAATACATACTGGGAGTTGTTGGAAAAGGGTTCTGGTTTTCTTTCTTCCTCATCTTATACTTTGTGATGGTGTTTTTGAACAATATTAAATTACTATTTTTGTACCAAGGTAACTTGAATAAGCCCTTTGAAAAGAAGGGAGATTCATTCAGTAGTGTGAATTCTGAAATAATACTTTAAGGAGTATTGTGTGTCTTTTCCTTTTTATTCTGAGTTAGTTATCAAATAGTGTAGTGTGATTTTTCTATTTACAATAGCTTCAGTGATCAGTTCCTTCTTTAGTTACTTATCCCAAAGAGTTCAGCAAAGCCCTGTGTTGATTATTTCAGAGAGGCAGTCTTTAGGCATCTCTAGTGGTGTGGTATTACCTCTAGTTATTAATCTCTAAGCTCTGTATAACCCATGTGGGGTCATAAGCTCTCCAACAGTCAAGACTGAAAATGTACGGTGTTGTATGAAACTTCACCAATTTTTTGAAAAAATGTATAAAAAAACTTGAAACCCCTTACTGTTTAAGACTTCTTGTGAAGTTTTAGGAAAACTTTTGTTCTAAAAAGCCGCTTGGAAGTTGTAAAATCCCTGCTTGGAATTTGTGACTTGAACCCGCTATCAATAAGGGGTTTCAAGTTGTAACATTTTTACGTAATTTTTACAAATGGAAAGTTGTCCGTAAAAAAAATCCGTGTAAAACTAACGTATTTTAGGAAATTGATAAACAACATCGGCCTGGAAACAAATCTGAAGCCGGTTTCTTCTTAGCCTAAATTCCTTTCAAAGATATACAGCTCTGTACATCTCTTATACCGATGTAGAGAGCTGTTCCGGTTCCAGAGCGTTCAGATAGCTTCAGACTACAAGCGGTTTTTTTACTTTGTTGCAAAGCTGGTTTACCATTTGGACTGTTTGAAAGAGAGCAAAAAGGCTTGGAGGAAATTCAAATCTGGTGGTATGTATTATAGATAGATCAATCTTTTGGCACAATAAATCAATCTTTTTGTACGTAGGCAATTTGTCTTGCTCCCCAAGGTTTTTTTGAGACTGATTGCAGATGACTTCAAGGGAAACACTTGAGAGCTCATGAGCATATGGCATGGCCCTGTTTTCAGCTCAGGATTATAACATTTGAATTCACATAACATAAACATTTGCAATATGAAACTATGAAATTGTCCTATCAAAAAGATCCCTTGGTCACTTGCACAGAAAGACCTACCAAGGTCTGATACAAATTTTATAGACAATGTGCCAATCCAAGCCTTTTTACTGCTCTGCACTTTCTCCAACTTTTGATTCAACATACCCTTTCATCAATTGATATCAATGGATTCTTGAATCTTGTATGATGATTGACATACATCTTTCTTTTATTGGACTTATGAAATCACTTATGACTGATAAATGTCAGGATTGTTTGTCATTGGTCTCTGTTCAAACTTGACAAAGTCCATTGCTCCTTGCAAGCTTTTGTGTCTGGTCTCTGTCTCAAATTCTCAATACCTTGCAAAGTCCACAAAGCCAATAATTCCGGCTTCAAAACAAGATACAAATCTGGCCTCAGATATTTCCTGAAGGCTCTGGAACACAGTACAGCTCTGTACATCAGTATAGCGGATGTCCAGAGCTGTATATCTTCAAAAGAAATTCAGGCTAAAAAAACCTGGCTTCAAATTCATTTTCAGGTTGGCATTGTTTATCAATTTCCTATTTTTAATTTGGGACACCTAAAAAGGTGTTGCAACTTAAAAAATTTACACATATTTTACAACAATGGGTAAGTTGCTGTCGCGTAAAAATGTGTTAAAAAACATCAACTTGAAACCCCTTAATGCATACCCCAGGCTCTGGAGGACTGCAAACTTGCTTTAATTCCTCAAATAGGTTGGAGGCTCTGTCATCATACCAACATCTCTTATATGAACAGGATTCTTAACCTTAGACAGTCTTTTATCTCAGGTTCAACATAATAAACAAACATAATGCGCACTTGCACTATAACAGGACAGCGGAACTTCACTGGTGAGCCTTTGGGAGGGACACAAAATGGCATCTGTTTTATTGTCTACACAACACCACATACATGAAACTAACATAGAAACTTCCAGAATTGACTGAAAGATCATTTATGCACATAGACACTCACCAGTCCTTTATTCCAAACGTATCATGCAATGTATCACCATTGGTCCAAAATACTGCTCCGCACTTGCTGTACTGTGAACCTGAGTAAATGAACTTCAGTTAAGAAAAAAGTTGAAGTAGCTAGCTAACTTATCTTGGTCTCCTATAGAAAATTATCATGATCATAAGCTCTTATTAGACCCAAGCCCTGCACCTCCAAGCCTACGCAAAATAAATGTTGCGTGTGTATACTCAATAATGCTGTAATGTGATGCTTTGTTGGCCAACCCACCAGAATTTGTGTCTGTAACAAAATGTGAATTTCAGCAGTGGACATGCTCAACATGGGAAGATTTATCATATTCCTCAGGTAAAATCTGAGGGTATGGGTAGAAAAGTATGTCATTGAAACCACAGTGATCAAGTCTTTGTTTTTCTTCATTGTTATGATCTTATAACACGTGTAATATTGGGTGAAAGGTACTCAACAGATGTCACA
>MWRL01013395.1:0-13840 GCA_002157085.1 Melampsora occidentalis | reverse complement strand
CCTATCGGCTGTGTTCACAACAGTTTCCCGTTACACTGCATGACTCTTGCAAACAATTTTCGCCTTCACGCCACGAACAAAACTTTGTACTCTTTGTTTCACATCAACACCTTGGCATCTATTTACGTTTAACAGACTCAGCACAGCCTCCCAAACACTTCGTTCAATCACCTCTACCAATCAAACAACTACTACCAATCACCAAGCGCAAGCGGACCTGACTACCCACTATTACACTGAGAACTACAACATTATGATCGCTATATCTGTCAACTAACGTTTAAACCACGTTAACAATTTCAGCGCTGATCATGGACTTATTGGCAGATTGTCCACAACGTACCTTGATCGTAAATCTGGCAGTTGCTTTAGAGTAACCTGCTACGGTTCCCTTAAATTCAAAAATCCGTCCAACCACCAAGTCCTCCGGATGTACAGACAACAGCATTATTGCACTCAATGTATAGTCCGTGAAAAATTCCTCCATTTTTGCTGTCTTTACCAAACCGTCAGATATGTCCAGCTGTTTATCGCAGAAGTGATAATAAACTGACCGCTGGATCCCAGTGCCGATGTAACGCCGTAATTACTATATTTTGAAATACAATTTCCTCCTTCAGATGATGAATTATCTCCGTAGCCACCCCACGGCTGTTTATCGACAACGTATTTGCCAAGCACATAGGGCGGACAAAGTTCGTTCCCACATTGACGCTATAATCTTCATCAGGGAAAAACATGGTGTCTTCGGGACCTTCGCGCGGCATGATTGCTCCGTCGAATCGATAATAACTACCTTCCTCCAATGGACGGTCAAATCTCCTCGCCGCAATCAAAAACTCGATCGCTTCCAAACGCCCCCGATTTACCCACCCCTTGGTCTGATAAACCTGCAGTATTGATTTCGCGACCGACGGCGTCTCAATCTACAGAACTGCATCTCAGATGTTGAGTTTACAACGAAAGACGATAATACAGACATACTTGTTGTCCGACTTTTATGATTCCGTTCATTCGCATTGATAACGATAGCCGATTGCTGTACGCCATTGCAGCAGAATATAATCACTATGTCGCTGCTAACAAAACAACATTAGCAGATCCTGCCAATTTAGGCAATATCAAAATAACCATTGCTGAACAGCCTGCTCTGATGAAAATACTAACCAAACTGAGTCGTAGAGATTAACAAAATGATAGGAGTTGATGAAACAGTGAACAAACACAAACACTACAGATTGATATACTCAAACGAACGCAACATCGTGTGCAAACTATGTCAGCTTTTATATTTTGTGTGTCACTGATATGACCGCAATGCACACGTTGCCAACCCCCACTATCTCGACCGCTTTCGGAGACGAAACCGCCATGATCAGCGACATATCAGACCCTTCATAATATAAACCCCAATTGTTGAGCATCTTCGCAACGATAAAGCGACCTTTAAATCGCTTCTATTGTATATATTCCTCATGTTGGCGCGGCCCGTCATTTACAACTCACGACCACGGTACGGTGCGCCTCACGTAGCATCGACGCAGTTAAACACCCTTCTACACCCTGATCTGACAACAACCCCTACTTACCGCTGTAGCAACACCGCAAACCATCTTTGTTCATGGTCCGACGTTTCACCACAGCTCTCGTTTCGTATAAAACATCTCCTCGCTGCTAAACGTTGACGGCCATTACACACATTTCGCTTCCACACAATCTCCTCA
Source organism: Melampsora occidentalis (assembly GCA_002157085.1). Lineage (NCBI taxonomy): Eukaryota > Fungi > Basidiomycota > Pucciniomycetes > Pucciniales > Melampsoraceae > Melampsora > Melampsora occidentalis. The sequence continues at coordinate 12,116 of MWRL01013395.1, read as the reverse complement.
AATCGCGACCCTACCAACAACTGTCACTGTTCCACCACTTACACTATGGCTAATACTGCCAACACTTTCAGTGTGAGAAACAGATGTTTCACCATTCTCTCGATAGGTTAATCTATTCAGGGCTGATTCGCGATCTCATTTTTCAGTTGCGTGGATCTTCCAACCGCGTTCTCTGCGTCATTTGTATTCAAAACATATCACAACCCCCTTGCCACGACTCAGTCACCACAGTAAACGGCATTCAAAGTGAGCCTTCGTCGTTGTATTACGTCAGCTTTGAATTTCAACGACGTGGTCCACCCCATCTATACTTAACGACAGTCACTCGCCAAACGCCAGAATCACAACTATAAGGCAGTCACGCATTGCCCGTATCTTCGAACTGCAGGGTCTGGTCTAACGTTGCTATACTCTTAAAAATCTCACTGTTGTCCATTTGTTGATGGTCAAAACCAACGAAATAGCCGCTCTTGTTTTGGTAGCAACAAACTCGAAATACATAGGCATTGCTACAATGCCACTGCTCCATGACATAGTTTTGGTAACATCACACTCTTAATGACATTTTACAGTGTGACGTAAAGTTGTTGCGTATGATCCAACAAATGATGAACATACCATCAGCCTGAGACTCGTAATGGCATTTTTACTAACAATGTGTCATTCAAAACATTGTTGTGCTGCGTTGTGAAAAAAGGGTTTACAAAAGTGATGCATATTCTGTTATAACATCATCTCCATTACCACTTTAATGTCGCAAAACCATATCTGGGATGCCTCCACTTCGATTGAAATACTATTTTCGCTCAATTCCCTACACCTATCCTTCCAATGATGCCACCGTGCTTTATGCATCGTTCAATATTTGCTTGTAAACAATATTATGAGTGTTGTTTGAAACTTCCGTCTTCGACATACACACCTGAATCCTTCTATAAGATGTACACCGCGACAGAGCAACATATAATTGTCCATGTGAAAATACTGGACTTGGTAGGAAGACTACCACCTCATTAAGGCTTTGGCCTTGTGATTTGTTAATGGTCATGCAAAAAGCCGGAGCCACGGGGAATTGAAATCTATAGAAACTTAACGGACAGTTGGCATCACCTTTGTGTAGTAGCTGGATTCGTGGAATAGTTTCATTGTTTCCTCTGCGGGGACCTGTAATTATTTTGCACGACAATGTATAATCTCCAACATTCTCCACCAAAAGCCTAGTTCCATTGCAGAGACCACGTTTCATGTTCAAGTTCCTCAGCAATATTAATGGCATTCCCTTCTTGAATCGCAATTCATGAACCGGGAAATTGGGAATGGTCAAAGTATTTAAAACCTCAGGCGCCAATGGCTCGCAAGTTGTAGAATTGTTGTTTTCGTCAATTGACTTTGATGTGTACGTCTTTCCTTCTATCAAATCTAAGAGGTCCTCGTTAATTCCCATCACGTTTCGGTTGAGAGGTGTAATGATAACTCTCTCTGAATAATATGCTGCCAATTGAGACCAAGCGCTTTTTTTGATCATGCCATCGGCGTCTTTGTAGATCATCTTTGCTATTCCTTCATCGTAGACTTTCGCGGACGGAATACAGTGGACACTCAGACCTTCCAAATCAACAATCGCCTCTGTTTCTGATTGCATCCCTCCCGAACCTAGCTTCAGTAACCAATCAGCATAATCCCTATTTCCATCTTGCTCATTTGTGTCATTTTTTTCCGTTGCCAAGCGTACATTCACAATCAATGCAAATCTTGAAAGCAAAGGCCACAGAGGTGACCTTTTGAAGGACGCCGCTGCCTGTTGTGCTGTCGAAGCTCTCGGTATTACCGGCAGAGTTTGTCGAAAATCCCCCGAGAAAAGCATCGTGATGCCTCCGAAGGGCAGATTTATACCTCGTAGTTCTCTCAGAGACCGATCCACACAGTGTATGTCATCTTTATTTTGCATAGAGATCTCGTCCCAGATCATGACACGACATTTGCTTAGTCTCTTGCCGTCCTTGTCGTTTCGTGAAAATCTACAAAATGATTCCTCGTCACAGTCTATTGGGATTTTCAATGCTGAATGTGCTGTCGTTCCCTGGTATAATAACAACGCCGCAATGCCCGAAGATGCCACCGCCACCGCTTCATGGCCGAGATAATTACAATAGTGAAGTACGGCATTCAGGACAAATGTTTTCCCTGTACCTCCCGGTCCATCAAGGTAGAACATTCGGCTTTCTCGATTAGATACGGCATCTTTGAAACAACAGAAGAAATCCTTCTGTTCGGCATTCATTATTGACACTGCCCTTTCCAAATAATCGTAACTTGCTTCAGGAGTGTAACCATCATCATCTCCTGCAGAAAGCAATGTGCCGTATCCAGCTAAGAGCGTTAAGTTCGGTTTTGGCATTGAAATACTCCGCAGGTGCAGTCCTACTTCTCCCAGAGCTTGCTGCATTCGATATAATCCTAATGCTTCTATCATTTCTTCCGTTGGTTCGATCGTGTTGTTTATTTGTTTCATCGCAAACTTGCAGTCGTCGGTCAATTCTGCCTGAAACATCTTCCAAATTCGATATGGATCAGCGGGTGGTCCATATTTTAGAATGATGCAAAACATCCGTCTTAATTGGCCACCACCCTGAACCAACGCACACTCCGTCATCGCAGCCACATAATGGTCGTCACTTAAGAGTAATCCTAACGCAGCTGCAGCACTGTTAAAGGTTTGATGAACTATTCCGTTTACCGTTCGCAAGTCTTCAAATGATGTTGGTCCCTTGACGTGGAAAAGCAACAACCGCAAGAAATATCTATCACCCTGTGACAAACTCGCAAAATGTATCCTCGGTATCGTTTTTGAATCATTTTTCCGTGGGGTCCAAGATTTAGTAGTTTTGTCCCAGCTAAAATAATTTACTACTTCGGGATAAGTTAACGTTTTGATTTCCACCTTCTTCTTTCCTTGCTCGATATTGATTGAATTACGACATAAGGCAAAGAATTCAGTCAACATAGTCCGTGCCGCTCTTCCACTTTCAATTTGATAACGAAGTGATTGATTTGTTACAAAATAAACTGGATTCTCTTTTGGCATGTGCAGTTCTAATCTCTGTACCGCAGGATACCGATTCGACATGGCGAACTGAAATAAACGCCAACATGCTACGGTCAGAGTCAGAAAAGTCAGTTATCAGTACATCCCACATTGTAGAGAGAGTCAGTACCTTCTGTAGCTGTCAAACTACGACCATCAACAAAGGTTTCTATCTCATTTTCAGCTACCATCGACAGTGAAGCTCGGTCATGCCCTTTTGTAATATATTTATACAGATATTTCAGAGCATGGAAGCTTACAGCAACCTCTACGTTAATATGACACCTATATTTCATCAATAAATAAGCGTTGTATGGCGCAACGTCTCTGTTCGTGTAAGTATACCCGTTCCTTGTGAACGACACGCCGTTGTTACGTCTTTGATAAGTTGGATATGAATCGTCCGTCATTGTGGTCGTTTCGGCATAATTCTTAGGATATTCAAAACGACATTGTTTATTCCTCCAACATGAACTACCTTCGCCGCAAGGCCCATGTAACATAAGTTTGGTAACTAAGTCATACAACACAGGTTCCGTTTCCTTATCGGGTATTTCTGCGCGCACCACTAAATCGACGGCCTCAGGGGTTCGTGGTGTTCCTTCCTTTGTTAATATGGGAATAAAATGACAATGCGGCCTGCCGCGATTTTGAAACTCGATAGTCGATATATGAGAGACACAATCTCCTAAACGCCCCTTATCTGTGACGTCTTCCAGCAAAGCGGCGAGCTTGAGCTCAAACACCCTTGTTACCAAATCCGGGCGATCCATCGCACTTTGGCCAAATTTCAGATTTTCTTGAATTTCCGGCCAATAGTCGTTTGCGGTCATCGTTATGAAGAAGCTCGGCTGGCCGTAGTGCCGCACCAAAGCCATCGCATCATGGTATAATTGTATCATTGCGCGCGGGCTGCCGATATGAGACGCTGGTAAAACAACTCGGCGACCAATAGCAAAATCGTTCCTGCCCAATGCCTCGATGGCGCCTGAGTAAAGTTCTGATCTGATTTCCTCTTGGTGCGTTCTGAAGTAATTTAACCTACTGTGTTCCACACACGCGTATAAATCAGTGGCGAATTCTTGCAAAAGGAACCGCGAAGCCATGATGTTTGAGAATTCATTCTTTCGTTCGAATAGCAGATATGCGAACCAAGCCAAAGAGGTTACTTCTGCAGCTTTACCTATACACATTGTCAGTATCCGATTCATAACATTTGCACAGGCGCTACGTACCTGTTTTACCGGGAATACGGTAATGTTCATTCCAACCCTGTTGGCCAAAAGGAAACAGCAGAGGATACCGTAATGGCAAATATCCTGTGTGCAAGTCTGAAACCCTTTTCCACTCTTTGTCAGTTGTGTAAAGCACAATGTCTCTATCAGCCGCACCAATCTTGGCATCATCACCAACTACCATCATAACTTCGGTTGCAGAGGGCCGTGCATACGTTCTAATGTCATGCGCAGTAGCATTTTCAATGATAGGTTGGATAGTCTTGACGCAAATCGCGGTAGTTTCGTTCCCTCTGATGGTATCATACGCATTCCGGAATTGTAGCGCATAAGGGTTATAATCGTACATCATATCCATCAATTTCTTCATGATCCGCGGGTTTGTTTTTCCCCCCGAAACCTTAACTCGGTGTTCTGCTTCATTTTCAATCTCCGGACTCATCATATAAATTTGTGCAAAATGGAAATCACCTTTGGTAGGAGGTAGTATTGTTCCAAGATCATGGACCAATTGACCGCCAATTTTGAAGCAGCGGCTACCGTCTCTTCCATTTAATGATAAATCGAGTTTGATACCTAATGATGTAAAGCTCAGAGCGTTGTTGTATGCTCGAATATTTTTTCTAAAGTGTCTTCCATCTACACAAAGTGTCAGCTTCCGCCAGTGCTCTATGAAGAATCTAGAACCCACCCCAATCATTCTTTGTCAAAAGTTCATATAGCAAAACCGGAACTGGTGGAAATTTGAAATAATGTTGAGGTAGCTCGACTTTGCCGCCGCGACAGCACATCGTATAGTGAGCAGGATTCCGTGGGCCTCTGGCTCTGACAATTTCCTTCCGCCAATGCCATGCGCCACAATGCTTACAATCATTGTCCATGTCTCTGATTCGGTGTGGAATTTCGCGTTGAAATCGTTTCAATAGAACAGCTTCTTTGTTCTCATCTCGATGTCGAATCGCAACTTTGGGCATGCTGTCGAAGTCGTTAAGAAACGGTGTGGGGTCGGGTGTGATGTGATTTGTTGATCGTACGCCTGTTAAATTGCACGGACAAACCAAACAACTTCAGCCCTCCCAAATGTTATGAATCGTTTCTAAAGGAATTTTTGTCATTATTCAAAGCAGTGTTAAGGAACCCTCCCAACGGGCATACAGTACTCCGGAGCTGACGCAATACGTTTGACATTTGTGCCGATGAACACAGCATCCTCATACCAACTGACCCTGGTTCCACCAATTCAACCCCATATAACATCGCTCTTGCCGCTTTGATTTCGAAGCGTCCACTATTGCACTGCTTACGAACACATTGGAATCAAAATTCCGGAGAAACGACAGTAAAATTGCTTAGCTCTCACTTTCCCGAGACCAATCAGCATTATTGCATTGCTGCTCGGACCCTGATCTTCAGATCCATCCGAAGCTTACAAACTAACACAGCCATGACCATTTCAACGTACTCCGTATTCATTACCCTGTCTCATCTCGGATTTTATGCCACTCAGTAGAAAACACCGAGACAATGATAATGACCAAGGGATCACTTCTACATAATACCATTATAAATAGTCTGAACGTGTAATATCCAATTGCCGAAGACAATCAAATATTTACCTTTTACAGTCATCCCAGTTTCTTTTGACCGAACAAACCATAATTGCCTTCAATGTTTTATCCTACTATGCTCCATGCGACTATCCCTGTCATTAGCCACGTACGTTGCACTTCACTGACTTATCCGACATCCATAGCAGCTGACATGTTACCACTTTATTAGTCTACAACACTTACTGCCGGTTACATTGGTCACCGCCGAAGTTCAGCACAATTGATTCTATACGATCACGACCAAAATGCCTGCGCCGTGCCAATCACTGCACTCGGGTTTGTTACCGCAGAGAGGGCATTGAAAATGTCCCATACTTATACTATGACTGGTCCATTCGGCCACAATCCGGAAACCGGGCGAACCGAGATCAGACATACTTCTAACACCCAAGTAGACATTGGAGAATATCGGGGGTCATACCGCAATTTAGCCGGTCGCGCTATACTTAGTGGCATTGGTCTCGTAAAATCAATCTCATTCTGCGATCCTGAATGCTTGTTACTGCCATGGAACATGGTTTTAACAGTCCAACATGACTATCATGATCCTGTAGTATGCTATTCTCCTTTGCTGTTGTCATGACACATCATTGATTCTATCAATTACAGAACCATCGGAATAATGTTTTTACTGTTGATTATCATTTCGAGCAACTTACTCCCGGAACACATGAATGGGCGTCTTACAAAATCGGCACGGAGATGTGGCTTCATGGCAATCTGGAACGCAAAGACAAACACACTGGACGATTTGTGGTCGTTGTACGTATCAATGCCACAGCAGGCCCATTCTAATAGGAACTACACTGATGATGACGCCAATTCAGGTCGATGATTTTTGCATAACAAAAGTCAAACTCTAGATGGTGAAGGTCGCCTGGGACAATATAGCATGATCCCACATTGCAACGTTGCGACTTTGTAGATACCATCATATTTTGTTCGTGTTGATGTTGCTCGCCACTCAGTCAAAATGTTACCAAAGTACACACATAATGACACACTTCATCAGCCTCACTGCCATTTACACTTGTTACGTCCCTGACACACCATAAATCAAATTTTTGTTTGCTCACCATCACTACATTCGTTGCATCCAATCCTCTGGATCGCTCGCGACTGAGGGCGTTTCTTGTGACATGCAATTCGAGAAGTAGTCCAGCTGCACTTTTCTCACCACCGAGGATACACATCCCACTGCCAAGAACAGTATTGTATACTAAGACGATGATAACATAATAATGCACCCATTCGATGGTAGTTAAAGGATATGGCACAACGAACTCAGTCACGCTCATAATCGCCAGCAAGCATTTGATCATTGGCAGCAGCTCCTGGTAGCGCCTCAAATCATGCAGACACAATGCCGGTCAACCAAACACACCATAATCTAAACGAATGTTTTTTGCAGCATGAACAACAATGGAATGGAAATAGAATGAATGAAAACTGCCTTTTCTACAAACAACAACCTCGATACAGCGTGTCATCTCACGCAACAGATGCACGACGGCCACCTGGGTATCTTTGCTTAAACTTTTCTAATTGAGCTGATTTCCATAACAAATATCTCGAATAAGTTCTCTTGGGGCAGAGCGGTAATTTGCTTCGTACTCTTTTCTTATACCGATCCTTTGTCATGACACGATATTTGTTGAAAATCTCGGCGCAACAAACCTCCCTAAGTGAAGTATCAAGATTAGTATGGCACTAAAACGCAACAATCATACATGTACGCACATATGTTTTGCAACTGCCGGGTTGCTTTGAGTGATGCTCGTTGGGCCAGACTGAGCACCACAGCTTGTTAAATCATAAACCTGGATGATTACAGTCAGTATGTTACAGCATCACGTGAAATGTTAAATGAACAACATACATGCGTCTGCCACATATGATCGGCATTATCATAATCTACTACCATACCCGAGATTTGAACCTCCTCTCCTTCGTGGAATTGATTATCAACACCAAGTGGAAACAATGAAGCATTAACTGAATGCTTAGTTAACCACATAACGGGACTGTCCTTATCCTGTCATAATCACTAATATTCAGCAAGACCAAAAAAGTTGTGGAACACGGAAAAACTCACAATGGGGTTGAAGTCGACCGATTTTAGTAACAATTCGATTTTCAGCGCTGCTCCATTAATATCAACTTCAATGACTTTCTTTTTAACAATTAGACCCAAGCCTATCATAGCTACTTTGTTTATCATTTCGTCGACAAAATCTGCCGAACCCAACGTTTGTTGGCCAAGTTTCACTTTTGTTCCCGCAGTGAAATGAAGTTCGTCTCTTTTGTCAGTATTTGAAGCAATCAATTTGCAGGTGATAGAGCACACATCTCCAGAAGACAAATCGTTTCTAGAGTTCTTAAACGATATTAAAGTAACAGGAGTTTCCTTAATTCCGCCATCTTGGAGAGAGGTGAGAACATTGCTTAAATATGCAGACATCCCTTGATCAGTGATGTCTTCATCATAGACCTAGAAACAATAGTGAACGTTAGCCGAAGTTCCGTAGAGTTGTTTTGTAGATATTAACTAACAGTGCGTCCGATGCAACCGATGAATTGCATTGCAAGTGGGTGTTTCACGGTATGAGCTGTGGTAAGAGACATCCTTCTGATTGATTGTTATGATAAAAGCCTGGGTAAAAAGGTGTGCTGTAGCAGACAATGACGGTAGTACTTGTAAGAAGTGTGATAATGGAAAGTATGGTCGTTGCTCTAACTCGGTAGTCGAGGATTGTATCAAATAATGAGAAGAAAAAATGTAGCAATGAACTCCAAAGAAGGGAAAGTTGCGGCTATTAAATATAGAAAAGCCGTTCCACCAATGCCGTGTCGCCAAAGAATGTGAGTACATGTTTCTCTGTTGGAACCTTAGGCATAGGGTTTGCAACCGCCCCACATTATGGAGACTTTCCCGACCCTTATTATTCTATGTTGCTGAACCCTGCTCGTTGCTGAAGTTCAACACTTTGAGTAGCTGACGCAGGGTACGCAGTAGCTGCAACTGCAATCTCAATCAAAACGATCGGGACAACCCATGCCGAACCCAGGTGTCTGATGGTGAAAGTTGAGAAGGCGAAACCGTGGCATTTTCCGCGGCAACGTTTACTTCGTTTCGTTGTCAATGTGGACTTCCTAACCCTTGTTTATTACCACTGTTCCTGCTCTGTCCAAGTGAATGGATTGAGCCTTAAATTTCATTCACAGACATCGGCAACAACCATGATTCGGCAAATGAAACGCTGAGACAAAACCGATGCGACAACACTATTATCCACTGACACTGGAATTTTTTTCAAAAGTCTCAGCTATTGTTTGATTGGTGAAGTCACAGCTGTCGTTAGTATGCTGTTGAGGCTGTCACCTTTGCACTCCCGGTGAACTAACGGTGATGTAAACTCAGACATTTCGTGGTTCTGAAACCATGAAGTAACAGCAGTAAGCAATGATGTTCCTTTGTCAGTCCCAAATATTGTTCTTCCAACCACATGTCGAGGATGATTAATTCTCTAGGTCGGTTGCCTGCCCGAGTCATTCAACGTGATTGGTTCCATGTGAATTAAGTCACATCCGTGTAAAATGTTCATCTCACATCTGCATCAAAACTGTCACAAAGGACGGTAGTGTGATCTTCACCGGCTCTGATGGGAAACATGTTATTGTATTCCCAGCTTTTTTTTTTGTTTTAAAGTGATATGCGCGTCAACTACGTACAAACTACGAAAATTTCACCAAGCCCGTATCTATACCCAGAAACATAATACTAAACACTAAACCAAAGAACTACAGAAAAAGGGAAAAGTAGAGGGGTGATAATGCGTCAGAAAAAATGTACAGAGGAATGTTGAGTATCAGATCCATGGACTTTTGACTTCAAAGTTTTTTTTTGCACGCAGCACACACGCAGTTTTGGTGAACTCCCGCTGAATACAATGCTACCTCTTGACGAAAAAAAGCAAGGCTGTTTGAAATCGCAAAAGCACAGGCCGAAGTTCAAAACTGGCGGTGGGGATAAGTGAGACGCGAAGGCACTTCTGCGGTGCACAGTTGGAGAGAACAAATGCGAAATAAAAAACACAGATATTCAAGTGCTGCAGAAAGAAAGAGGATGGAGGTAACTGCGTTGCAAAACAGCGATGGCGCAAAACGGAATCAAATCATTCACGTCTGGGGCGCTTTGCTGGAGGTGGAGTCGATTTCGCAGCAAGACTCATGTCAGTAACGGAGGATCCTTGATTTGCTTCAGATGAAAAATCAGTGTGACAACTTGAGTTGCGTCCCACGCTTGACCCTGTGTAGGGATCAAGCAGCATCTCATCGTTGCCTTCGGTTGGAGTGGCTTTTGGGCAGCTGCATTTTCAAATGATTCAGCAACTCTGATACTCTGCAGGGTGTGTGTTTGAAACGTACGGTGTAAGTGCAATTCGACCACCGGCTGGTCTCCCGGCAGTTTTGACCGGTGTCTGGACGTTTTCAGTCAGATGGCCAGACGTGATACTGATCGCAGTTGTCTACGATGTGGAGGCTTTAAGTATGAACAGAAAACACTGTGATGCATAGAATCGCGCTAACCTCACACTCCCACATATGTTTGTCGTCATCGTAATCCTTCACCAAACCGCTGAATAGTGCCTCCCGTCCGATGACACATAATTTTTGAGCAGCCTCCATATTCTTCATGGGTGGTATAAACTGTTTAGTACACCAACTAACTGACATGCGAGTCTATTCAATTAGAGAAAAGGTCAGTGAGGGTCAATAGTGATGATGCTCCTACAACGACTTACAAAAGGATCATAATCAGTGTGCTTTAAAGTCGCAACCACGGTCGGCTTGCCTTTGTACAATGGATCTTTGATGACATCCTTTGCCACTATGATACCCAATCCCACCATAGTAACTTTATCCATAGCTTCTGTTGTTACATTAATGCCAAGTTGCTCTACTGAACCTAAGTTTATCCTGTTGCAATTCTCGAAGTGGAGATGGTCTTCATTCTTGTCGTTTGTACCAATCAATTTGCAGGTCATTGTATACAGACCACCGGGACTCAACGAATCAGCTTGACTTCCATAAGAAGTCAAATAACAGCCGTTCGCAAACGAAGCGCCGCCGTTCATGCCAGAAGTCATAATTGCGGCATGATGAGATAAAAAACCTTTGTTAGTCGGTTTCGGTGCTGGACCCTACAAAAACAGATGCATTAATTTCAACTAATAGTGGCATCAAAAAGGTGGCGACATACCTCTTCACCACATTCGCCGAAGTAGTTAACTCGGCATGGATGAGATAATTGTCTTTTATCAGTGCGGGACATGATTTAAATTGATGCTTAAGAGAGCAGGAAGAGTTGAATAGGAAAAGCAGAGGAAGAAGCAAATAATCTGGGTCCAAAAATTGGTTCAAAGTGATTGGAAGAGAGTAGATAGCAAAGTAAATGATTGATGGTAGGATTATTGAGGATGCAGAAGTCGAAGACTTTAAATACTTTGTCTTCAGTCATGAATCACCAAGTCACAATTATGTCAACACGTTCTCAGCGGGTTAAGAATACATCATTCCACCCAATCAACCAATGCGGAGTACTTTTGCTATGAAGGCGCCTTAACATAATTCCCCAGGGATGAAGGGTTTCCGCTCTCGTTTCGAGACAGACCCTGGAAATTTCGATTTTGCTGTCTTAGTGCGGAACGCGGAACTGTCATTTGAGCACATTTTGTCAGTTTAGATGGATCAAGCTTTGACTTCATTTCCATAATCGAAACTCAAAACGGCGAGGACACATTGAAACGATAGAATTTGTACGGAACTGATCTGATCACTTTAGACCCTGTGGAACCCTGTGTGGTAAAAGAGTGATATGTTGACGATGCGAGCTATCAACAGCAGCACAACTCCCAACCAACACCCCTCAGACGAATCAGGGTTATCGTGTTAATCGGTGACACGAAGAAGATCAACGACTGTCACATGTAGTGCATGTTAACAGGGGAACGTAAGCTCAGTTTCACATAGCACCGAAAAATCTTGAAACGTAACGACGACATTCCTTCTCACCGTAACTACGTGTCTTTCTTTTCTATGTGTGATTCAATCAGCTTCACTTTGATCTATGGAATACATATAGACTCATACCGACATTAAAACATGACATGGATTTTACATGTA
>KZ144324.1:0-11163 GCA_002157085.1 Melampsora occidentalis | reverse complement strand
AGGTTTGCACCGGACTCATTCAATTCTTGTGTCCATTCAAAGCTATCCTGCATGTGCCCTTTGAAACTGTTACCGCGCATCATCAAAGCAGTTCAACCACGATCCGCGCCACTATCCTCCTATGTATCGCTGTTTTTTCTTTGCAAAGTGATTCAGCCAAAGCCGCGCAGTCTAGAAACGTTACGATTCCCCATCATCAATAGAGGGTGTATTATATACAAGAGTTTTGGACAGGTATCTACATTCCATCATGTCACGACAGCAAAATTGACTCTTGCCTTAAATACACTTGTTACTCTTGATTTGTGGTCGGTCGAGTCACAGTCTGTAGACCTCCATCCAAATGTCCACCATGTTCTCAGAGTACCATCTTGCTCGCCTCGGCGGGAAAAGGTGAAAAATCAGTCAGATACAAATCGTTTCTGCTCAGCAACCTGTACCCACTTCACAAATCACTCGTTGTAGTCGGGAATGAAGCAGCGCTTTAAATCTTGCCGCGCAACGTCTCTAACCAGACGAGGACACTCTTGACTTCCAAGAACTATACATATCCCCTTGTTCTTTGCCTCTACATACTCTCTCTCTCTCTCTAATTCACCTGATCGCGTCGTACGCCGAAGCGTTGAAATCTATAGCCCATCACAACGGTTATACAACTTCAGTCAAAAAAGGGAAAGGTTATCTGACTTCCTTCACTAATTCTCCGTGGATTTTCCATGTGTATCTATTTCTCTCTCTCTTTTCAAGCCTGTATCAGCTTTGCTTTGTTTTTCTTAATGTTTCTTTTTCACAAAGGACATCCTTTCAAGTGAAAAAAAAACAAGCGAAATATCAGAAGGATCGAATTCTACCCTACCAAACTTGCGATCAGCACACCATTCCGCCAACCAAAGAAAGGGTCAAGGCGAGAGAGAGTGGGATATGACGAGTCTTACTGAGAGAAGATCAGAAGACGGATCACCACTCCTTGAAGAACCCACCACCACCGAAGCTACAAAATATCATAAAACCTCACCACAATCTCAATTTTCAGACTCTTGCTCCGCATCTCTCGCACGCGATCAATCACAGAATCCCAAAGACATGCACACATCTGATTTACGATTAGAACTCGATGGAACCGAAGTATGTCAAGATCTTGTTATCAGTCCACCCTTATGTTCAGACAGCTCTTCAAAACCGCTTTATCAAATCGAAAGTTCTATAAGACCAGGACAAGATTCAGGTGAAAGTGGTAGTAGACTTGAAGAAGGATATCTGAAATCATATCCAAATGCCACTTGTAGTGCAAACGAACCATGTGGAAATTTCGAACCAATCGATTGGCCAAACACAATCCTCTTAACAGTCATCATAGGAGGTTCTTGGGCTCTTGGTCGTTATCTACCTGAACCCTGGGCAAATGGTCAAAGTATCACTTGGGCTAGAGTCTATGTGGGGATGATTGGTATACTTATTGGTGCTACTACTGGTTATGTTTTATTGGTTAGGATTGGAAAAAAAGTTTATAATGCAGTTGTTTTTTCAACTTTGATTCATAGCGATGTGGCATTGAATGGTAAGTCTTGATTGAAGATGACTATTTTCTACTCTTACCGCTCAAATTTCACTACTTTTGCAACGGATTTGTCAATGTTATCAGTTGATCAAGAATCATGTCTTTGATCTGATTGCCTTTTGCTTCATGATAATAATCTCAAGAACTAACTTGATTTCATTCTGTTTGGCTAACTGATTTGCATCCGCACCAAAAGAGCTTGATAGATTTGCAGAACCTGGACCAATTTCGGCACTTCAACTTCTACGGTTTAGGTTCTTATCAGATTCAATGGATCGATCAAAGAGACCGTATGATAAAAGACCATGGTCGATTTACATCTTATATTTCTTATTGATCGCCACTTTTTCCCAAGCTGGTTCATTCTTGTATGGTCGTACGGTGTTGATTTCTTCGATCACACAACCACAAGTAAGTTCTGAGAAGCTCAAGATTACCATGCTGGATTTTATTTCTGTTACTGATTTTCGCCATTTTTTTTCTTTCACAATAAATTGTTCGTGATGAATCAAATTTCAAGTTTGAAAGATATCACTTACTTCCCGTTTTAGGAGGTTTATCAACAAAAGACATCAAGTATGCAAAAGATATGACAACTTCTTTTACAGATGGATCTAAATGGACAGTATCATCATTAGCGTCTTTAATCACTCCAACAACATCAAACTTACCATACATCTCACATAAAACTGGTATAAAAACTTCAGTAACTTTTACTCAAGCTTCATCTGAATATTTCTCTTTAGATCCCAATACAGTTGGGCCAGCATCAAATCTTTGGAAAGCTTTCGAAAATCAAATCAGTTATAATCTTAACACAAATAATAATAATTTTAGTCAAGATAGTAATTTGGGTGAAAGTCTTCTAGGTGAAGAAAGGTTTGGTGAAGTTGGCTTTAAACCTGTTTTGATTGAATATCCACTATGGGGATCAAGAGTTTCATGTAAAACAATAAATGAAGGCCAGATAGCTAGTCAACTAATACCAATACCATCGACTAAAGGGTCCATTCCGGATCTTTTAATGGTTGTTGCTAACCAAACTATCATAGAGTTGTTGGATCAAGTGGAGGGTGATCCCGAATTGGTCTACTCCGAGGTACTATACAAACCTGCGGTAAATCCCAGTGATATAACCTCAGGACAAGTTGTGATCGGTAAGCCTCAATACTCTTGAAATAGATCCTTTCTTATCACGTCTTTCGATTCAAATCTGAGTATTTTTGGCATTTTCCTTCATTGATAGGACCATGGACCGAGTAAGTGCGAAATGGTTAAACTAAGTTCATAAACGGTTTCACAGTGCAGAACATCAAAAAATCTAACTAACAATCGGATTTCTTGGGCATTCGAGCAAAAAGTGATGGAGTTGCACTTTCATTTCAATCATTCATGTTAGATAATGGCACAGCTGGACAAGGAGCAACAGTGATAGATTTTATTCTCATCAGACTTAATACAAGTTATATCAATAGCTCTCAAAATGGTCCGTTAGATTACGAGTTTGAAACTACTACAATTCTATCCGATTCTCTGATAGGAATTGATGGAGCGATCTGTATAACAAAAGTTTCACCGTGAGTCAAATTCTTAGATCTCTCGATAAATCGTAATTGAACAAATGGATTCTGAATCGGATTTCTTTGACCTAGTTATCTTGTAAGAGCTATTGATTCAAATGGTTTGGTATCTCTAACAGAAATCATATCAGAAGGAAATAACATTGATCAAAGAATCACTAACATTAATGAAGAAGTTGAACCTGAACTCTTACCTACATTTGATAACGTTGAGGATGAAATCAATTCAATCGGAAAAGAAAATGTATTTCTCAACGCATTTTTGAATTCTCGTAACCAACTAAAGAAAGATAACAGTAGAGTAAGTTTTTCCGTAAATTTAGACTCTTCTTTGACTTGGTTGAATTGCTGAGTGTTTTTTCTCATTTCAGGATGAACCTTATGTTCCAAATCCAACATTAGTACAAATGTCTACGATTAATAAACAATCCATAATTCCTACTTTAGCATATGGAAAACTAAATTCAACTCAAATAGAGATGGTCATCAGATCTACAAACAGTCGATATTTTCAATGGTACTTGGTGGGACAAACTAGAATCTTGGGTCATGCTTATGTTTATAGATCTGTTGCTGTTGTGAAAGTCAACATACTTTGGTTTACAATCTTAATGATCACTCTTTGTAAGTTTTCTATACATTTTCTCAAATATTTTGGAGAAGTGATTGATCGTGTCTTGCTTTTTATAGATTTTTTGGGATTGTTGGGAATTCTAGGGTCTCCTAAATTACCGCTCAACTTACCTCCTCAAGAAATTAGAGTTTCTACTTGGTTATCTAATTTTTCTGATCAAGTGGTTTTTAATAATTCTTCTTCTGAGAAAAAAAATCCTATTCATTTGGTTAGTGATCATCATCGTATCACCATCAGGTATAGAGATCCTAAAAACAACTAAAGGTGTTACAAAAGTCTTGGTTTGTGAAAGTGATCAATTTTAAATTTGGATTTCTTCTTGTCATATATAACCATTTTGTGGGGTTTCTTGTTGAATAAAGTCTTATATTGGATTTCAAAGTAGATTATCAGATCTTTGCACAAACCCATGTACATACAGTTTGTTGGTTTTTGAGAGGAAGGCTGCATGATGATTTCTTGATATCTTTACACAGAAACATACGGTCCAAAGTGTCTAGTTTAAAGATCTATCCACATAGAGATAAGAAAAATTCAACTCGCCTTGAGCTTGAGTCTACGTAGTTCTGTGCTGTTTTATGTGATGATGCGAGAAAGCTGGCTGAACAAGTATGAGAAATTTGATAAGGTGTTGAATATATCGCCTCAGTACAAATGCAATTTGTCTCGACAAAATAACTTTTGTTTATTGTGGGCTTCCTGTTTGATAAATGTTGAGCAGTCGATTTTGTAATCAAGACATGTTGACTGGTAAGCAAAACTTCCAACCAGAATCAGATGATAGGGGGCTAAAGCACAAGGAAGTCAAGGTGAATATTCTCGATGAGAAATAGTTCTGGCGAAGTCGAATAGTAAAGGTTACCCCCAAAGGTGTGATGAAAGCCAATTGGTTTGTGTAAGAATCATGTTGGTGTTTGTAGGGGGAAGATGATGAGTTAATAAATTGATTTGTATTTTGGTGATATAATGTTGCTAAAGGTTTCTACATGATCGTTGGTATTGTGACAAAGTGTACATGAGAAGTGGAGATTTACAAAGGCAATTTAACATTTTGAATGATAAACAATGGTGGATCAAAGAAGACTAGAACAAAGATGTTCAAGCAATTACTCCGACACCAGCGTGTTGCTGTGCTGCAGCACCGGCATGAAAGCCGGCACCTGCTCCAACACCAGCTCCAGCTCCAACACCAGCTCCAACACCAGCTCCAGCTCCAGCTCCAACACCAGCTCCAGCTCCAACTCCAACTCCAGCTCCAGCTCCAGCTCCAACTCCAGCTCCAACTCCAGCTCCAGCTCCAGCTCCAACACCAGCTCCAACATGCTGACGAGCATTGAATCCAGCACCTTGAAAAGCGCCTAGACCGGCGCCACCACCAAGACCCTCAAAAGTGCTGGTGTTGAATGGAAATGTTAATTTGTGCGCAATGGACCAGTTTATACAACTGAAAAATAATGACTCACCCAACGTGTTGTCCAACACCAGCACCTAGACCAGCCCCTACTCCTGCACCTACACCAGCGATTCCAGGGCCTACACCAGCACCAGCACCAACGCCAGCACCAGCATTGAACCCGGCACCATCAAAACCACTTAGGCCGGGAGCAACGGCGTGATTAACTCCTGCACCAGCGTGAAATCCAGCACCCACTCCAGCACCTACACCAGCGAGTCCAGGCCCTACACCGGCTCCAGCGCCTACACCTGCACCAGCATTGAACCCGGCGCCCTCAAAACCGCTAAGCCCGGGAGCAACGGCGTGATTGACCCCTGCACCAGCGTGAAATCCAGCACCCACTCCAGCACCTGCACCAGCGAGTCCAGGCCCTACACCGGCTCCAGCGTCTACACCTGCACCAGCGTCAAGTCCGGCACCTTGGAAAGCACCAAGCCCAGGGCCGACCAACTGTCTGACTCCGGCCCTGAGCCCATCACCACCACCAACCGCTGGGCCAACTCCAAATCCAGGCGCTCCAGGACCTCCAAATCCGACCCCTGGGACAACAAGCGGTTGAGCAGAAGTTGAAAGAGGAGTGTTGCTTCCGAATGGAGTGAGTGTCCCACGTGATGCTGCTGACGGGATGGGAATGGGCAATTCGTTGGAATCCCCGACGGGTAGAGAGACGGGTGGACTGCCTGATGAGATGGGGGAAGTCCTCGTGACTGGAGTAGGGGTTGATTTGGGGTGATAGTTTGATGCAGATGAACCAATGGGTTGACCACCGCCGTTAGGTGAAGGGGTATGACTTTCANGTCCCGGTGACACTGGTGAGGCTACGCCGACAGGGCGCAGCGAGGTTGGCGAGACAATTGATCCACCAGAAGTAGAAGAGGTGTTTCCTTCATTTGCGGTGCTAGGACGCGGTGTGTACGGGGGTGGTGAGCTAGAAGCGGAGTTGGAGCCTTTTGAGGAAGGCGATACAATTGATGGGCCTGAGTAGGGAGGAGATGAGCTCCCAACAGGTGCAGCGGTAGGTGGTGAGGGTGCTGCGGCCACATTATGAGCGGTTCCGCTGCCCTGGTTGGGCTGAGCATTGTCGGCATTGTTTGAGGCGCCGTGGACGGCAGAGCTTCCCGGCACGTATCCGACTGCCTGTCGTTTGTATTCAAGATGACTAAGAGGGGAAATGAATGAGTCAGTCAAAGAAATGAATCGGTGTGAGGTTGAAGAGAATACACTCACAAGTTTGCGCCATTGTGACTGATAGGAACCATGCGAGCATCAGTTTCACCAAAGTTTGCTGAAAAATGAAGTATCATCAGTAAAATGCGAAAAGTGTGAAAAAATATTGATGGGATTGTCTGCTTACATGAAACAAAAGCAAGAAGACCAGCGAGGACGTAAGCAACGTTGATTTGCATATTGTCTAAGAGTGTCTGAAGTTAAAAGTAAAGTGATTTAATGTTATGAAATGGGGTATAATAAAAGATAATATGTGCGTCAAAGAAGGTAGTGGAAAGGTCTGAAGAGTAGGTTTGCTTGAAAAAGTGAAGGTGAAAGTGAGCTGATTGATATGAAGGGCAATTGATAAAAGGAAAGCTGACAAATGCAATGCGTTGAGTGACTTGATGGCCAAAAAGCTAGGGAATCTAACGGGTCTTCTTATACCCAAAAAAGTCTCCTCATCAATGCATTTCCTATGATCGCCATGCGCGCCATAGGAGCCCAAATTTCCATCAAAGGACTAATGATCCTTTCTGGGTGGACTAGAAGTAAAGGGTGTGGCCACAACCAGGCGAAAATCGCATGCTACCGTCAATAGAATCGAGCTGGTTGCTCGGTCGCTCAGCACCCTACTAGACCAAATTCGAGGTGAGGCATTATCGACTCAGTTGATTTTGTCTAATGAAAGTGATAAACAACATGGAGCAGTGATTGTATGGAACTGTTTGACGTCGATGATCTCAAGCTGACTCGATGACTAGTT
This sequence comes from Melampsora occidentalis, assembly GCA_002157085.1. Taxonomy (NCBI): domain Eukaryota; kingdom Fungi; phylum Basidiomycota; class Pucciniomycetes; order Pucciniales; family Melampsoraceae; genus Melampsora; species Melampsora occidentalis. The sequence continues at coordinate 3,963 of KZ144324.1, read as the reverse complement.
CGATTGGCAAGTCACTTCTTCATTCGAAGAAATAATTTTCCACCTATGGACTCATGAGCGACTTGATGGGAAGCAAATTATGCCACAATGTCTATGGAGTGCACATCGAAAATTTAACGCTTGAATATGAAGACTCAAAAACCAGATGCATCCAGATCTTTTTACTTACGTATTCAGATCTATCAAGACGAAACTTGACCAGACTTGAGGTAAAAATTATAGGGATCAGCAAAAGGCGGGTTTGAGTATATACTCTTTACTTTGCAATACTTAGTCAATAAGAAAGAATTTGTCGCTTCTAATTTACATGTTTGACAATTTTATAGACATCTGGACGCCTGCATATCTCCCTACCTAGGCAGCGCCACATTTTGAGCTCTGCAAGCGTCTACAAAAGAAATCGCTTTTTTCGGGATTTTCCATGAGAACACATCAGAGTCCATACTTGCACAAGTGGAATTGCTATGTTTATAAAAAGGAGATCTCAAACCATAAGGCTCAATTTCTTGACCCAACACCAACCAGCAACAATACCCAAACTGATCACTGCATCAATCAAATCCATCCGTACTACAGAATAAATCCAAAGTGTACCAAGAGATGGAGTCTGTTTCATCACCAATAAATAAGAATATTTGTTCATCACAAAAACCATGTAAGATCCACCAATAGCTGATAGACAGAAAAGGGTGAGGCGAGTGAAGAGGTGCTTAGGGTAATGAAGAGTGAAGTGGATGAGTACGAGGAGTGAAGGTGCGACATTCATCAATCGTTTAAGCTCTATGTTGAATGAGACTTCTTGGCCGTATTGTGCATGAATCGCTACATCTCTGAATCAAGAAGAATAAGCATTGTTTGGATCAATTTTTACTGGATAAGCTTCAGCTTCAATTCGAGGCTTAAGAAACCACTCACAAGCAAATAAAAACGGTGCAAAAGGGAATAGTCCATAAGAAGGTATCAAAAGCTCGGTCAACCCAAAGCGGGAGTGTATCTACTTCCTCTTCTTCCTCTGTCGAGCTTTCATCAGAGTCAGCTGCTTCTTTTGGTATTTCATGCTTAGCAAACTCTAGAAGTGGTTTTTGGGGATCTCGTTTGGTTTGACTTGGTTTTGACATCGGTATACGTGATAATATTCCAGTTTGTTCGATAAGTTTCATTTGATCTGCTTGTGAGATATCGAACATCCCTGAACTGCTTTCCGCTTCTGAGTCATCGTCATCGGATTGGATTTTAGCTTGATGCTTATTCAGAGTGGTCGTAGGTTTTTTAGCGGATGTCTTCGATGGAGGTTTTGTAACTTTATCAAGTTTCGATTGCTGAGGAAGTTGAGGCATGTCGATCTGGTTGTGGAATGGAACGGTAATGACCGAAATTCATTTTCGGTTCAGGTTTTATGAAGTACCCGACAGTCGGTCTTGTGGAATCTGCTGACTGACCCGGTGTTCGGGACCTCGAAGCTGGGTCCAGACTTCAAATTTTCCAAAAAGTTATTTATCGTTCGACAAATTCCAAGAATCATCAAACGTTCGATATATCATGAGACCTTCATGCATTCAGCTAAATCGGTTGCGAACACTAAAACCAAAGAAAAACCAATCAACAATCAGGCTTCTACATTCTTCAACGGTCTCATCATCAAGCACTCGACCTGATCAGCCTCTTGAAAGCACTGCAAGCACCGTTCAGAAACCGACTCAAAGCTCATCAAGGATTGATAAAAAACAACTTCGGTCGATCATTGAGCTTTATCATACGGCCGAGAATTTTGCGCCACTAGATGACCAGTTGAGTCCATGAAAAGTTCTGGTCAAGTATCAGAATCGCAAGGTAGTAACTGATCCGGAGATTTGATTCGATGTGTTAAAGTGAAAGGTTGATCGAGTTTATTGATGATTCACTACTCTTCAAAAAACCACCTGCACCCTATGCACCGCCATCAAGCCCCAGCATCCTTCTCGGCACAATCCGAGCTTTACCACTTAACCAACCCATTCTTCGAGATGGTGAAAGTGAATTCGAACTGAATCCAGTAGTAGTACCGCATCGTGTCAGAAGTGGTCAAAGACGTTGGGAGATGGTCAAGGACGCTTTATGTGGAACAGCTGGAAGTGCTTTAGGAAGTGATATTGGACACGAGGTAGGCGTCGTAGGCTCTAGCTTTGGAAGTCAAGCAAGGTCGGATGGCAATAGACTTGAAAGCTCTGCTAAAGCTGGATTAGAAATTGTAGAAGAGAACTGGGAACAAATTAAAGAAATTGAACGTCAAACTTGAACCTGCTATCTACATAATTTCCCGACCCTTTGCTTATGATTTGAGCCTCTATCATCCACTTCTTGTTCTTGACGAACTTGTACAAACAAATCCCTCAAAAGGTAAAATACAGACTATGGTTGAGTTTTCAGTCTTTCTCTCTAGTGATTCAAATGTTGTATGCAGAGTCATAATGCCCGTACTTGCACTTAGTGACATGCTTCGTTAAATTTGCTCGATGTCCATCCTTAGTAGATTATAATGAATGAGTTGTTTTTTGTTAATCAAAATCACTGGATCAATTTCTCACTACATATGTTATCCTCATCATCTTTGTTCACTTAAAGTTATCAAGATTAGTCGGTCTCGTTCAATCCTGCCGATATCTTGCGCTGCATCTATTTTTTCAAGTTATTGTTATATTTGATTACTCACCTTGTTTTTTTTTAAAAAAACAATGACTCTCATCCAACTTCAGAGCTCTTACATTTTATCTTAGCCAAGTTCATAATGTGACATCTAATACTGAGAAGAAAGTTTTCATGGTTGCATTTCCGGGCAGCGCACCTGATAACCCAGACTCGATCGATCACAAATAAGACGATCATTCTACATTTAAAGCGATCTATCATCTGAGGCTGAGTTGGTTGAGGCTGTCCTGTATGTAAGATGGTTAAGGCTACCTAAGTAGACCTAGGATAAGGGAGTGTGACTAGCAAACGGGGAAATCCGCTTAGCGCGATCCTTTCCAAATCCAAAAAAACAGAGGCCATGTGAATTTGCGAGATTTGATTGCTGACACAAGGAAAAAGAAAATGTTATATATCACAAGCGTGATATCAAGCCCCACAACACTGGAGCACGTCCTAGAATACTAGCAGGTGCAGACAATGGTACGTTAGAGACCCAAAGATCTTGTAGAGCTTTGCACAATTTGAGACAAAGAGAAAGTCCGGAAGACAACAGCAGAGAAAAATATGACATAGGCGGATCAAAACAATCTTGATACCTCAAATCACATAACAGATTCTTGTCACTATTGACAGTAGACATTGGAATTGCTGTACTCAATGATCAAATCAATCGGAGGTGATTGTGAAAGTGTTAATGGGGGTGGGAGTCTCATTTTACCATACTGGAAAGTCCAACCCATAACGAAAGGATTTTAGTTTGATCAATAATTGAACCATTCAAACAAAGATGAGGTTTTCAGACTTACTCCGTCGCAGCTTTGAAAGATATGCGTTACAGCTGTTTTAGCGTCAGTTGGATTACTGTAAAAATTCAAACCCACAAGCCAAAACCAAGTGAATCGAGGTGAGTTGAGGAGCAGAAAAGTAGATGCTAAAGAGATGACTTACACTGTGAGACTTGAGTAATCGACTGCAATAGTTGACGACTCGTCGACCATCTGCAGGGTGACCTTTACAAAATGAATAAGACAAACAATATGTCAGATGATATTTGAGAATATCTTCAAACGATGTAATTTGTGAACTTACTTTACAGCTCCCACATACACTAACATCAGATGGTGGCGCAAATGTGATGATACGATCAGGTGAATTCGGATCACTAGTAGCAGGCTGAGCTATATTATCGATAGCTCTAATTTGAAAACATAAAAGAATTTCAATAATGGTTAAGTATGCCTTTGGTAGTTTATAGATCAAGTGAGTATAGGCGTACTTGTTGCACTGGCTGCTATT
>KZ144299.1:0-11612 GCA_002157085.1 Melampsora occidentalis | reverse complement strand
GCATGGAGGCCAAAAGACTTTTAATTTTACAGCATTTTTGGTTAACTTGAACTGCCCTATTACATCTTCCCGCACAATGAGGCCTTTTCAAAAGCTTGGGGTTCATTATCAGATTTGCCTTGTTTATTCAGTTTTCACATTATATATGAGACCTAAGCACTCTAATCAAATTCTTTCCAACAACCATACAGAAGGACTACCACAACATTGTCATGGAAGGCAGATGTCAGCATTGATTGAGGATACCTTGGACAGTGATATCCAGATCAAACCAAGTAAAAACGGCTTCTGATCCTGCTTGCAGGGTATCTGGGAATAGGAGAGTATTGGATACTTATATAGACTCTGGGAACACTTTGGACACTTGAATCAAAGCTGATTATGTTGGCTGTGCAGACTGCTTTTGCTTGACCCAGTCTGCTTGTCTTGATCATCAAAAAGATATCCCTTGATGTCTTGATGTGTCTTTCCAAGCATGAAGGATTTCAATGCATGGTTTTGAAGGCCTCTTCCTTGACAGACCCTTTATCACAGCCTTCACATAGAGCCACCTGAACACCCTTGATTTTCTGAGGCCTTGGTGGATATTTTAGGGCATATGAGTATAATGGTGAGTTGTGTGGGAAGACTTTGGGAAATCTCAAGTCATTGATCCTACGCTCATGTGTTACCAACACAAGCATGGAATTTCAGACACTCCTTTTCTGATGTCAAGAGTGTATAAAGCTTCCAGTAAAGCTTTTATATATTTGAGTCTCAAACCTCTACTCTCAAGTATAGCTTGGAAGAGCTAAAGAGACTCAGCAATCCACCTGGCTTCAGGTTTTTTCCCTTGAGGTGTATTCATGGTGAAAAGTCCTTTGGCATACCAGTTCCACATATCATAAATACACCTTTGACCCCTTGAACTTTTAGCAAAGGACAAGATCAACAGAAGGTATTCTCCACAGGCTATGTTATTTAACATTTGGTTTTCTGAATTATATCAATTATCACACAACATCAGTGATGCATAGATCTGTGACTTCTTTGCTTCCTGAAGGACAGGTACAGCATATACATATTGATGCTTCCACACCCAAGATCACTAACTTATCACTTCAGAAGTCTGGACTTGCATCACACAATTACAAGGTTTCTAATATGAGTTAACCCTGTGTGAGGTGTGCTCAAAACCAAACAGGGACTGTCCAAATGTCTCCATTGTACTTGGTTAACTGTAGATATTCAGTGTGACAAGAAAGCACATTGGATTTATCCTACACAAATCCCCGTTTTTACACACCTATCTGATTTGTAGCTTTTTGTTCAGCTTATTGATATTTTCCAGTGTGCATGGGCCATGGGGTTGGGGACCGGTGGCGTTGGAGAGTTGCTGTCGGGATCAAGTGCCAAGGGCTGGCCCGGACCTGATCGGTCTGTGCGTCACTTGATTTTCGGGGACCGAGGCCGATGTCAAATCACGTTTGAAGGATCAACTTGACGCAGATCAGCGCAAGGCCCAAAGACTCAAGAATCTCGACATCATCACCGAAAGTCAAAGGTATGCAGACCGATCACCAGGGTCTACAGGACGAACTGGTAAGTAGCTCAGCCCATTCTTCATCAATGAGACCTCATCACGCAGGATTTTCAATACCATTGTTTCCGCCATCGTCTCAGTGCCACCATATATATAATTCTCTGCTGGAGGAATGCGTGTGGAAGACCGCGGTACTGGAGCACAAGCGCGCCAGGGACTATAGATCTTTTGTCGCTCAACAAGGTGAGAGGCTTCGGAAAAGGTTAAATCTTGACAAAATCAATCTACATACTAATTTAGGAAATGAGTGTTCAGCCGCAAATGCATCAAAGAAGAAGGCATCAAACGATAAAAACTCTGACATCCAAATAGATTGTCCTGTTTGTTCGCGCGAGGTGGGCTGAAAGCTCTCTTGGAAATTTTCAGACATGGTATTGATGTAGCTTTGGTTGAACATGTGGTTTTCCCGGGTTGACTCCACAGATGTCAGCGACTCGATTTGCACCCCATCTGGCAAAGTGCCTTAAGCTTGGTGCTCGAGGACAAACAGCCAAAAAAGGGCCTAACTCGGATCTAAGGTTAGTCATTGCGTCCTATTTTAATATGTCTTCAGGGAATCTTTCCGCTTAAAGCTCATGCGACAGTGCCAATTCTAACCTTCTAGCAAGATCGGAGGTTTATCGTCATCAGATAGGAAGAAGCCTGGGAATTCACAAAATCCAAAGAAACGTGAGCCCCTGACCATATCGACTTCAGCGCATCCTACGCAGCTGACACATTAGCCTAATTCTAAATTTGGTCGTCAGGTGGGCGTCCAAAGAAAAATGCAGCCGGCCCTTCCGATTCTGAGGCCCTACCGCCCGGTGCAACAGGCGAACGTCCCAAGAAAAACATTGTTACTACACCCGAACGTGAGGCAATGCTATCGAACGCGATCACTAACGCCACCCAAAGGTTGACTATGCAAAAACTCAACGGCACCCAGGCTTCTTCAAATCCCATCAACTCTTTCAACCGAGCCTCAGTCCCACCCCATCCACTTTCTCAGAGTCACATCATCCCATCAACATCTATGGCCGAAAACGGTGTGCCACCACCTCCCAAAGTGATGCTAAAGCGAAAGAAAAAGGAACGCTCTCAAAGTCAACGCTCAAGACATTCATCACAAGCATCTTCATCATCTGATAGTGATTATGATATGGTTACGCAAGACATGGACCAGGAAGAAGAGCAGGAGAGTGCCAATAACTTACCCTCAAGACCAGGAGGGGTACAACAAGGGATCGAGAATAGCATCGAGCCGGCCGATACGGCTCAAAAGAAACTTGATCAAGGAGGGCTGACATCGAATGTTTCTCAAGATTCGCGCATAACTAGCACAGTTCAACCAGCCTCTGCTCCAGGTGCCAGTTTGGTCGATATCCCCCCACCAGCTCCCCAAATTATCCCGATGCGTGAGTAATTTTACTACATAGAACTCAATTCTGTTTCACTCAATGGATCTTTCTGCATAACAATATCCTGTAGGCCCACCCCTCAAGCGAAAATCCAGTTCGCAAGCTGACTCAACAGACGGGACAGATAGTGAATGAAATTTCTCAAATTTATCTCTACATGAGACCTAGAGCGTACGAGAACATACACGGAATTGGAAACATCTCAGTACGCCTCGGATGGTGTACCTCTATTGTGAAATGCCGATATCATAGTCCGGTTCTACCAACACCTGCCAGATTATGGAAGGCTTTGTCAGTAGTTGATCACACTGTGATACATAGTTCTTTATACATATCTTGTTTATAGTGTATTATCAGTTCAGAAATCCACGTGTAATTATTTCGCCAAATGAGAATGTTGAGTCAATCCTAATGTGATGTGGGGTCGAGGCACAATTCTCAAAGGACTCAAGAAAACAGCAGAGATGAGGCTGTATCATCAGGAGACGATCTGAGATTTAATTTGCACTTGCCTCAGGGCTGATTTGGCGCCTGCGACTAACCCACTGACTCCACTGAATGTACCCTACCACTGGCCCCATAATCCAAGACACCTGCATTACAAGTCTCCAACTGTGGGAGGGTTATTTCCAGCGTGAAGGAGCTATGGAGCAAGTTTTAGACTAAGGGGTGGCATCATCGATTTCAATGTTTAATCTCAAAAATCTGTGTCAAATCTGCGAAGTTCGTGGCAGAAGTCAAGATTTGGTATGTAATGATAGACCACTGCGATCTACAAGGGATGTCAACAATGGAAAGATCATTTCAAGTTGAGCTTGGCCATTTGTCTACCAGCCCTGGCTTACTCAATCCTCTACAAAACCTCAAGAAAAAGATCATCCAAGTATAACTCAAAACTGAGAAGTACATACTTCAGATTTCTGGTTGATTTGATTCCGAACAAGTAACAAGAAGTATATTGACAGATCACTTTGGATCGGACATGTCATCTGCAAGTCTTACTCGTATGCTTTTTATTGAACATTCGTCGCGCGAGATAAACGTCATTTTTGATGAATACAACTGATGCCTCGAGGCTTCCCCCACTGCTTTGAGCTGGGAACGAAAATTATATTTATACCAAGGAAGTGTAATTTCTTTTAGGATATAGATGGAAAACACGCAAGGGCTCTTCTACCGGTAATGCTACTACGTGTATACTGAATGTGTTCAATCACTTTCAGATCTAGGATTGACGTCAATAGGCCCGACTCAGAGATAATCTTTAGCTAGAGTAAGCTACAATCAGTCAGGTTGGACTCTTGAGATGGGCAATGACGTTATTCAGTTCTTGGATTTGATTTTGAACCCACTCCAGACATGTCGTACTATTCAACGAAGTGGTGCGAGGCATCATTTGAAAAATGCCAGCCCAGAACAGAACGCTCAGTCGTTTGCAATGAACAGAAACATGGACATGATGCGATAAGAATAGCAAGAGAAATCTCACCCTTGGACAAGCCTGTGTTGAATATCATGAATTTGCTTGTCGCCAAGTTTGCCTTGTGTGGTTCCCCGAGTCCATTCGAGCTGCGAATGCTCAGGTAACCTTTTTACAGCTTCATTGATAGACTGAAGATCAGCTTTCATCTGAACAAAGCCAGTAATTGTATCAATCAGGATTCTGAAACCAAGCATAGTTTTGTTGAGAAGAGTGAAATGATACCTTTTCGACTTCGGCAAATAATCCGCTTTGCGAGCCAGTTTTATCCTCGCACCCCACTTCTGTTTTCATACGCCGCAATTCTGAAAACCATCGGCGTTCTCCCTCACTGAGAGTAGGATTGACTCGATCGGTAAGACGTTGTAAAATATCGTCACTTCGCTCGAGAAGTTTCTTTTGGACGGCAGTGATGCGAGATATCCGGGCCTCGGTACCCTTGGAAAGGGGTGATTCATAAGCGAATCGAGCCAAGGTCTCCTGAGCAGAATATATGTGGCTCAGCTGCCGTTCGTACTCCCGTATCTGNAGCTTCAACCGATCTTGGGTTTCATTGGCAGCCTCAATCACCCTGCGTATTTGGCTATCAAGTTCGTTGTTCACTTCCACAATGAATCTGAATGACTTTGAGTCCGTAGAATTCAGATCCTGAGGTATTTTGATCTTTGAAAGACTTGATGCCGTTGGTTGTCCAGTCAGTAATCGGCTGGGTATCCAGGGCTTCGCTAATAGACTTGTATAAAACCGACGATCAGATTGTCCCGCGTTGCCTCTTGGTGGCGCAGCTGGTATTTTTTTTCCTGTCAACGCATTTGATGGAACACCACCACTTTCTGGAGTCCCAGAGCCACTGCCAGCGAGTGGCAAGCGAGGAGCAAGACTTGAAACGGGTCGATGGCGTAACGGATGGAGTAAAACTTGAAGGTCGTCGAAGATGGATAGTAGAGCGTAGCCTAGATAGGCATCATCCACCGCGGCTAAACAATGAACTCCCAATGGTGCAGATATTGACTCTGTTGATGGCTGTTCGGCAACGGCGATTTTGATGACCCACCTTACATCAGCGCCACTTAGACTCTCAATGGTATGTTGAATGTCGCTTGCACGGATTGATCCTGTCGCAGTATATTGTTGAAATAGCCTTGTCAAAGGATCGATCCATCGAAAGAGTGAGATAGCTTGCACACCAAAGCGATGCCAAAGAAACACCACGTCAGGATGTCTAGTATCTTTGACAAAACGAACACCACCTGAATTTTCGTTGGAAATCATGGGACCAAAAGGGTTTGGAGCGATTTGAACATCATCGGGCAATTGTAGATCGATCGTCTCATGGGTAATCAAGGCAGGTAAGATGGCTTCTGCCTCATATGACGTCTGATTTATCGGAAGTGACTGCCAGTATGGCTCAACTTTGTCGACCTCGATATGAACATCGACACGATTTTGATATGCTATCATGAAAACCCCAACGCTACTCGCTGAGGGGTCGAACTCAGATTGACCGGTGCCAGAAGGCGCTTGATATCTGATATGAATCAGATCAGAAGCAAGTTCCTCTCGTTCAGAATTAAGCTCGATAGGTGAGGGTTGCATGAGGAATGGTCCTTGTCTCAGGGGTCTAGCTTTGAGCATGCCGTAAAGATCTATCATTTCGTCCTTGGGTCGCAGGTTATTGGCGACTCCGTTTGGTCGTGACTGTGAAAGTTTTTCGATTGCATTGAGAAAATCGAGAGAATGATATAGTGATCTCTGGAGAATTCGTATATCTTGAGATTCTTCTGCACGCTGACTCGACTTCGATAGAGCCTCGAGTTTTGTGGTTAAGAAGAAAAGTAGGGAGCTCTTGTATGTTATAGGAATGATACTGATACCACAAGTAAAGCAAAATATGTGAACAGCAACCTCGCAAGACACAACTCGATTATCTTGACAGATCTGAAGGACCTTGAAGAGAACGGAGAAAGATGGTTTACTAACGCGTTTCGAGGTAAGTACGGGCAGATGGCATAAAGGTCGCCATTTTCCATCAAGCCGTACAAAGTCATTGGCCCCCAGTCTCCAATTCCGGTTCCGAAGCACATGGACACTGCCTTCGTCGCCGAAACGTCTTCGGCAGAGAAAGTGCCTTCTCGTCGATTTCGTGCGAGGTTTTGTGCCCCTGATGACTCGCCGCGAGTGCGAGAAGATATAGAGGGCGAATCAGCCGTGCCTAACATGCGAGCTACCAATTCCTCGTGTGTTTCGGTCATTTCTCCTGTGTCTTGATCGATGGTATGGTGTGGTAGAATGCCAAAGGGGGAATTGAAGTCCAAAATCTGCGTAGGTCTCTTGCTATCCCTCGTGATATCATATTCGTGGACCATTCCATTCGAGTAAAGAGCCAAGAGTGTACCGGCTCGATAACTCAATCCGTGCCACAAAACTTTCACAACACGCATCTTGGAAAAATCTATTGATGTCATTTCGTCTCCTGCAGAACATGATTCTCCAACCGCCAAAGTCTCGCAATCAACGAAGAAGCTCGTGTCGATATGTTCATCAAGTCGAGGTAAAGCAATGACACAAATATCGAAGTCTGAACAAATGGCCAAAAGTTGCGATGTTGGGTTGGGGACCAATTGAGTGATTGGACCCTTAGGAAAGCTCATCGACACACTGGGCTTGAGCACCTTATAGCTGCCCTGTGATTCGTTCGGATTGTGAGAACTCGCTGCTGACTTGTACTTGGCCATGGACGTCAAACGTAACTCATTTCCGTGAGCGACGACCAGATCAGTCTGATTTATCATGACTGCAATCAACTTGGAGGAAGGCGACTCGAGAATTTTTTCCTTTCCATTTGAAGATGAACCAGAGGAGAAAATTGGATGGTCGGGAAAGCTGGCCATCCAGCCTTCAGCCGTGTCGACTTGCATACTCTTGATTAATGACTCTTTGACGAAGTCAAATCGGAGCTTTGAGACGGGTTTTTCCTATGCTTTAGCTGGGACGATGTGAGTTCTTCTTTGGATTCAGTCGATATCGCGTCCGTTCGAGTTGATGATAAGAGGATGAAAGATAGATTGACAGTTATGGGGGGAAGCGTCAAGGCCACAATTTTGGATTGGACTCTTCCTGACCGTTTATATGCGTCATGCGGGCCGTCCCTGACTCGAGCCCCGATTACATGGCCCCGGCTTCGACTTGACTCATTTGGCCTCATTTGGCTCTTTTTCAACAAATAGCATGCGACGTGAGTCATTGATGGTTTGCAAATTGTAGTCCACGATTCATCCTCTACAACAAAAACTTTTTGTTCACTTATTAGATGGGTGATGTGATTCCAAAACCTCACTGAAATCTTCACATTTGGGGCTCTGCCAACATACAATTGAGATAAATAAGCTGCAGACACAACATGCTGACTGAAGACCATCCCACTGCTAATGTTCAAACTACCATTTCATCAAGTTTTGTAGACCTAAACTCTGAAACTAGCTCAACCGTTTATAGATCCTGCAAACTGGGAGCGTAGGGGGTTCCAAGGCGCTCGCCTATGGAATCAGTCCAAAAGAGGGCTCAAGTCAGCTCAGTCAGCTCAAGTCATCATGAGTTAATCGTGGGGTATCTAGAAGATTTTGATTGTACATGTCCATGTTTGAAGTTGATGTGATGACATTGTGAATCGAATAATTGAATGTCATTGAGTGAGAAGCAAGATCGAACAAGTAAGAAAAAGTCAAAAGTATGTCCAATGATATTGACGATTTTCGGTCAACAGATGAGGGGTGATTAGCTGATCTATATACTTAATATACAATATATAACTATCTTGCATAGGCAAAATATGATGTAATGCTAATCCAGTGATGGAACTTGAAGATGTAGAGTCAAGAGATAGTGGCGACATTCGCTAGGAATTAGTAATGGCCTGCTTATCCTTTTGATCAAGAAGATAGTAAAAAAGCCTAAAGCTTTGGTTTTATTGACCGTCTCCAGGTTGCTTGAGATACTCAATCTTAGTCAGTTTTTCGTCGATTCCGAAAAAGTTTCTTCGATTTAAAATCAATCCAGCAACGGATGAATGACCCTGTGAAATTCAGAGAAAACGGCATGAGAAGGGTGGAAAAGATGCGACGAAATCTAATACAAAAAACGTATCACGTACATCACCATAGAAGAATGCCGAACGCATGATTAGACACTGTTCTACAAGCGCCAATGTGTCTGTGAAGGGGGCGCTAAAGCCAAGGTCTGCTTTATCGCTTTCATCCAATAAATCGTTCAAAAGGACCACATTTTTTGTTCTCAGAAAGGCGATCTCTTCTTTTGATCGAACATTTGTGGCGAGGTAGAAACTGTTCAAAGCAATACAAGTCAGACCATCGATCAAGGCTGATATTTTAACAACTTGATACTTACGGATCTTCGATTCTGGGGAGTTCTAGACTGGTGCCGTAAGCTTTGTGTGCGGGTGATAAAAGCCCGGTTTCGGATTTCAATAGAGCCACTGATGCATTGAGGTTCGATTCGATGCGATCGTACTGCTTAGTAATATCCTGTGACACAAGAACCCATCTTTGAGCATGAATAGTTGCCCGCTTGCCTTGGCAAAGAGGGTCGGTATGTTTGCTGACCTTGGCAGTCCACTGGTATGCGATGAAATCACCTCTCCTCATATGACCAGCTCTCCAAGCTCTCCCTTGACATCGCTCGCGCATCCTCTTCTCTAACTTGGCAGCAACTCGGTCATACAAGTCTGGGGGTCTTATAGCAGTTCGAACCAGCTTTTCAAAGTTTTGACGGCCCTCGAGGGTAGTCCAGAGCATTGATCCTGGCGGGAAACCGTTGTGAAGTTCGCCCTAAGTTCAACATTATGAATCAGCGTTGGCTTGGAAGATTGTTGCGGTTAGTACACGAATACTGACTTCTATGTGCAAGATGGATTCATCGTGGGCATGTAGCTCATCCCACCAGCCTATCAAGGTTTCAGCCTTGCGATAGTATTTCGTAGGACCATAGGGAGCCTTCATCCACCATCCATCTAGTCTGTAATATCAAGACATCATCAGATCTGCGTTGCCTTCGTTAAGGATGTTACATAGTGTCTCGGAGATGAGAAGAGACCTACGTATACCCATAGGCAGTACGATACCCATGCGAAGCGATACAACTTTCCAGGAGAGCATTATCGTGAAGAGAAAGTTCTCCCGTCATCTGATCACCCTGAATCAAATTATCATTCCAAGAAGGAAAGCTTGTAAGATCTTGAGCGGATGTCGAAAAGTCACGTTTTCGTCGAAACCTGGGTTGCAACTGATCTACTCTGTCTAAGGTGGCTTGACATTTCTGAATGACTTTCAGAGGAAATGATGGCGTGGCATTGGTCTTATCTTGCGGGATGAGCGGTTCAATTGGTAGAGGTAGCCGATCAAGCACTGTTGCAGAGAAGTTGGTAAACTTTCTACATCGACCAATGAAAACAAACGGTGTCAACAATCGTTGTTTCGGCGACAAGGTGACCACAGTCATTCCGCGATCTGTAAGCATGACCACTCACAAGTTCGAGATCTTTCGATAAGACAGTCCATTGTTGTTATGTTCGGACCATTTGCCGCTAGATTGCCCAAGAAGGGACGCATGTTTGGTTCCCGGGGAAGTCAATTCCAAAAAGTCAGGGAGACTGATTGAGCTATTCCAATTGGACTTGAGGTAAGGTAGATCAAGCATAACCTGTCAAAACAAATTCCGGTAAGTTCAACGCTACAAGACTTTGATGCGCGCTGAGAGTTTCTTCGTAGCGAAATTGCACACGTCAAGCGGTAAAACCCAGCCTTTCCAATTTTGGCTGGGTAAAGGTGGGCTTAAGATGTTCTTGCCCTCTTCCGGATCGGGGTACTGTGATCGATTAGACACAGCTACCAAAAAACATGACTATCAATAAAGAAGCTGAAAATTTGAAGGTGATGTGACTGACTTGAAAGATCGACTGGAACCCCGTGGACGAACATTGGTGTCAGTTTTGCGCAAACCTCACTATGTGAGTGATCAAGGATGATGCGTCAGTCTGAAAGCTTCGGTTAAGGGCCCCATAAGTAAACCACTAACTCGTCAAAATCGCAGCCAGTTGCATAAGTAAAACCAGGGAGGACCAGCTCTCTTCCCAGTAGGTTTGCGATCAATAACCCGGTCTCAATAGTATATCGCACATTGTTCCACCCTAGCCAAGGTCTGAAAGAGTAAGAATTTTCGGAGGGAAATGAATCAGTAAAAAGGTAGAAGCGTATCTGCAAAGCTCCGAATGACTCACGTCCAATCTCGAACAAGAAATTTTCGATCTTTATTGGGTTTCGAAGGTGGTGTTTTGTTTGCCAACGAGCCCGGCGAAGAGCTAAATACATCGGAACTTTTGGAAGTGCCAAGCTTGGTAAGCCGGCGAGATTCATTGGACCAAGTGGAAAGTGTTGCGCTTTCAAAACGGGAAAGCCATGTAATCATCAAGCTGAAAAAAGTAAAACAGGCGATAAGAAGAAAAGTTGATTTGAAGGTTAATCGGCGTGGTAAACTACGAATATAGGACGTCGTGGCCGGCCGAAGGAGGAGCGGATGTTGCGTGGAATCCATTTAATCTGTAAGGTTGAGATGATCTGGATTGATGATTGATAGATAAATCGGCGTAGGCTATTGAAGGGACTCTCTCGAGGAGGTTGACAAAGGCTCGTGGTTTGTGATTTGTGCGAATGCAGTACTGGTCGGCTTCTCCAAGAAATGCGGCGGACGGCTGAGCCAATTGAGATGTGCCTGACTAAACGGGACAAACTGTCACAGTCGAAGGCTTGACCAAGGCACGATTGAATCGTTCGTTCGTGTATATTGGATCTTGAGCTTAAGCCAACAAAGTCGTTCAGCCTGAGTTGGTAAAAGTGGTAATCCGAGGAAACCCAGAAGACCTCGCGAGTAAGAGACCAGAAAGGGCGGGAACGAATGACTTGGTGGCCGCTCGAAGGGCCTTGAGTCTCAGAGAAAAGATTCAAGAGAAAATTTGCAAAAGCCGCCGACCTGGGTTCAAATAGGTAGCTGAAGTGCAGGGGGGAAGGAGTTCGCAGGACATATTCATCCTCCATTTTACTGTGTAATAACAACTGTAATGATTGCGCTTGTGGGGCCTCAC
>MWRL01013221.1:0-11016 GCA_002157085.1 Melampsora occidentalis | reverse complement strand
ACAAACAGCTAAAGAAAAGGATCAATCTGACTGTTTAGCTGCTTCTCACAAATCAGGTTGTTCAAGTGTGATGATATGGGGTGAATTATATGCTGGAACTAAGCTTGATCTAGTGGTATTGAACTCTGGGAGAATGAATGCAGAATCATGTATCAATCAAGTGTGCAAACCCGTCATTGGACCATTCTTTGAGAATTCACCAGAAGCACATGGTCTAATTTTGATGGAAGATCATTCACCAATACATACTGCTAAGCTTACATATTCTTGGCGCAAAGAAAGAGACATTGTCAGGTCAATTTGGCCACCTCAATTACCAGATCTCAATCCAATTGAAAATCTTTGGTCAGACCTCAAACATACAGTCTCAGCTACCAATCCAATCCCTACACTTAAAAATATGCCAAACATAATATCAAATGCATGGAAGGCTATCCCCTCTGAAAAGCTTGAGCACTTAGTATTATTAATGCATGACAAGATCAAAGATGTTCTTGAAGCCAAGGGTAAATCAACACGCTGGTGAAATGAGCTCATATCTTTCTCAAATGACAAGGTATGTTTATCTCCTTGTATACACAGACATACAGGATGCTTAAAATTCTTTTTCTCTATTTACATTAGAAAAATCATTTATATCATTACTATTTATAATTGAATCTTATATGTTTTTTTTTCTTTTTTTTCTTTTTTTTGAAAAAACTGTAGCTTTTTTTCTTTGCACTAGAGATCTGTTACTTGGTGGAAAAGGTGTTAGAGAGACTTTGTGGTGCTCTCCTGCAAAAGGCTTTGACCCTAAGCAATGAGTCTGTGCAAGTTTGTCCCAAGTCCCTTGCTTGCACTCCTTGCTTGAGGCAAGCATGGGACTTTGATAAGTTTACCAAGTCAGTACGGCAAGTGATTTGCACAAGAGCAACTCCTGAATACAATGCCTTGGAATGCAAATCAAATATAAAAAAAGAAAACCAAGGAAAAATGGTCCTTACACCACAAAGACACTTTTGTGCGGTAGGGTGTACGGACTGTCCCACATCCATTGATTGGGTCAGAACCCCAGATCAGGACAAGGCCTTACTTTCCAAGGGCAGTGACAGCTGAATGAAATTGTTCAGATGCAGTGAGGGCAATACCGGAACCGCTCTGCTGCATATAGTGGTTGCAGAGCAATAGCGGAGGTTTTGCTCCACAACTTACCAAGGTTAGGCTCTCTCTGCTATATAGCAGAGGGATAAAATACAGTGGTGAACTCTTCACCTCAACCGTTTTTTTTTCAATGATCACATTTTTCAACACTTTTTCAAGTCCTTGATCATCATTAGAGTAAAAAATCTACCTCCTTCTGGTCTACATTGATGTAATCAACCTCAATCACAATCAAATCATCAAACCCCAACAAACCTCATCAATTCCAGGATAAAGATCATATTGTACACTTTACAAACTTACAAGAAGACTTAATCAACTAGTTCATTGATTCAAGGGCATCAGCACAATCAATCATTCCATTGTGTTTTAGTTTGATTATTCAATTCGTTTTTTTAATTATATCATTCAAAGATTGGCCATTACAAATTAGGTGTTAGACCAGAAATACCAACATCCAAATATCCATCATGGTCAGTAGAAGGTTGTCAGGTCAATTTCAAATCATAAGCATTTCTAACTCAAACTGATGCAATTCACACTTTTCTTCTTTTGTTTTTTGAATTGTAGTTGATGCACATCTCAAGTGGTCCAGGGCTTGACCAGGTACACATGGATTTGCTACAAACATGTCAAATGTATTTTCTCTTACCTTCTAGTGTGTTGTATATCAATGTGTTTATAGTGCGCTATATAGCACAAGAATAGTGATTTAATGGCTCCACAACTTCATCAGATCTTTTTCTTCATAAATAGCAATATGATAGTGGTCTTGGTCATGGAAGAGGCTCCGCTCTGCAACTCCAATGGTTCAAAACCCATAGTGTTTCAGAGCGGTTCCAGTGTTTACTAAAAAAGCCTGAAAAAAGTACATTATGTACTGTTATGGATTTCACAAGAGAGAAAGACAACAAAAACCGTTAAGGAACAAAACAACAACTCATATGCCTTTCAGAAAGATATTTATTTTCTCAAACCAAAAAAAGGCCTTCTTAAAATTATCAGTTGTAGGTAACTAGTTATCTACTGATTGAAATATTGGGATTTAGTTATTTTGGGTATGAATGTTTTTGATCAGCAGGTTGGGTCATTGTTGTCATTTTATCATTGCTATAATTTCACCATCCTGTTTACCTCAAATATTCACCATTCATTCTCCTTGTTTCCAATTCCATTCAGCTTTTCAATATATCATCCTTGTTGTCAAGCTTAAAAAGATTCACTGTTTTTTTGAAAGCCCTCCCTTCCCACCCAGGACATTTAATACTTTGCCTGTTTTGTTGTAAGTCTTTTGAAAAATAGGTTTATGTATTCTGCAAAAAATGGTTGCTGATGTTATTTTATCAAGAAACAATATAAAAAAAGCTTTTTTTTGTTTCTGTTTATTTTCTATGTTGATCAGCATGATAAGTGTTGGCAAAAGCAACATGGTTTTCTTTGTATGTTCTAAAACATGTTGTTTAAAAATAGTTTTTACAATAGTGATTTTTTCTATGTTTTTTGCATGATCTCAAGTTATTGACATTGTTTATATATATATATTATGTACTGCTAGCCACCCTGTGGGGTGTTTTTTTGGTTTTAGGTCTTGATAATTTAGTCAAAAGTTTTAGCCCAGTGTCTCTTCATGTGTCAGATCAGTGTCTTCTGAAAGTACTTGACAATATCTCAGGGATTGTGGTATCCGCACTAGGGCTGTGTCCGCCTGAGTCTCTAAATTGCTAGATTTTTATGAGATCTGAGCTGAGTTCACTTACGGATTTGATGTTTGAGGCTTTGTTGTAATAAGGTAAATCCTTAGTACGATAAATTCGAGCCTGGAGAACGGTTTGTAAGTCTTTCTTTCGAAATGATCTTTTGGAACTGAAAGTACTTACTAGTGTATTACTCCTAGTAGTCTTCTACAAGTGGGTATCTCGAATACTCCTACTTCAGGGCGGATCTAACTTCTACTTAGGTTGATGGGGAACTATATCAATCTAAGATCTGTGAAATATCTTTGATAAGGATTTCGATAAAATGAGCTTTATTTGATAACAAGCTTAGAGATAGAAAAGTATATCAATTGATATAACAAGTTTTAAAAGAAAACTGATTGAGTTCAAGTAACAAAGATCTATCTAAAGGATGTGATCTAAGTTAAAAGTGCGCACTGGTTTTCTAGTAAAAGGTTTCAAAAGAATTGATAGTTTTCTAATTTTTAAGTTGTGGTTTTTTTTATAAGATGGATCTCTTCTTTCTGAGGGAGGGGCTAGCTCCTTTGACATCCATTGTCGTGCTATGGCGAGAACCTTGGTTCTCATCTTTTGCCGTGGCATTTTGCTATAGTTGCTTAGTCAGGGTTCAAATATGAACCCTGACTGGCTTTTCTTTATTACTTGTTACTCATTCAGGGTTCGTGGTTGAACCCTGGTTGGTACTTTTATTTTAATACTAATTTCTTTGAGGCTGGTTAAGGGGTCTTGTGGTACGTCGTTTCACTCTTGATACTCGAGTGTGAGGTGTATTGTCCTTCGAGGTCTATAGATCTCCAAGGATTTTTATTGTGTTTCAATGTTTCTGTCTGCTTTAGGGGTACTTGCTTTTGCCCTCTAGGCTGACACTCACCGGGTTCGGAAAAAAGAAAGACCTTCAAAGGTTTTTCTTTTCAGCTCGGAATTTCCTTAGCAGTTTATCTGCTTCAGGTATTTTCTTTTCTGGTAGCTATTCGTCAGCATCAGAACTTTTGTTTTTATATTGGACAAGGTATAGTCGGGTATCTTTTCCATTGGCTTTTACCACTTTTTGTTGTAATACTTGAAGTACAACTTTTTCGGTTTCTTCATCAAATGGTACAGCTTGGTCTGTTGTATCAACTCTGTTTGGGAATTGTCCCTCATTGGCTTCTTTGTAATGCTTGAGGAGAGAGACCGGAAAGGTCGGGTGCTTTCTCGAGAACTCTCCTGTTAGTATTACTTCCGCTGCATTTGGGCCATGAAGTTTTGATATTATGAATGGTCCTACAAATGAGTCTTTGAGCTTTTTAGGTCCTTGTATAGTATTAAAATTGACGGTGGAAATCAGAACTTTATTGCCTACTTTGAATTTGGTTTCTTTGTGAGTTTTATCCCAACTCTCTTGGTTATACTGAACTGCTTCATTGATACAGTGTTTCGCGTGATCTCTTGCTTTACTAAGCATTGAATGGAAGTTTAGAGCAGTAGGATGGACCTGAACGTCTTTACTATTAATTAAATCTTTAGGAGTGCGGGGGTTATATCCTCGTTCTACTTTGAAAGGAGTTTTTCCTGTAGTGCTGTGTGGGCTTGTGTGGTACGCTAGCTCGAATGCTGGTAGTAAAGACTTCCAATCATGCATGTATCCATCCTTATCTTTAAACAGAAGTCCATACGCACAATATCCTCTAGTCATATCTTCTAAAGTTGCAATCATCCTTTTGGCTAAACCATCTGTTTGCGGGTGATAGGCTGTAGATAGGGCCAGAGTGGTTCCCATCAACTTTGTAAGTCCCTTCCAGAATTCAGAGGTGAATTTTGGGTCCCTGTTGCTGATGATTATCTTAGGAAGGCCGCAGTCCACAATAATACATTGGTAGAACAGAAGGGTGGTACCAACGGCATCTATTTCTTTATGGCATGGTAAGAATCTTGCACGTTTGGAGAATCTATTGACTACCACAAGTACATCATTAGCACTATTGTTTCCTGCCGGAGGAAGGCCTGTGACGAAGTCCATATTTATGACTTCCCACGGAAATGTTGGCTCTTCAATTCTTTGCATAAGGCCTGAACATTTCCCGGTTTGTTTGTTGGCTTTTTGGCATTGGTCACACAATGAGACGTATGTCTTGACGTCCTGCTTGTACGTTGGCCACCATGCTGTTGAAGCTACTTTGGGTAAGGTGCGATCTTCTCCTAAGTGTCCAGACATGAAATCGTCATGGCATACTTGTAAGATCTTACTAATGTGCTCTTTGTCGCATATAACTACAACCTTCGAGTGTTTTTCACGATGATATATCAACCCTGAGACTAGGGAGAATCTGCCGTTTTGCAATGGTTTTTTCCATTCTTATGACAAAGAGATTTCTAAGGCTGTCTCATCTTCTTTGCTAGACAATATTTTCAATAGTTTCAATGTGTTGTCGTTCTTTTGGTAACTGTCCACAATTGTTTTGAAAAATTTGTCTGAGAGTTTGCAGAGGCTGGTACCCATTACTGGTATGTCACTATCCACGTTCTCATCTTCCCAAGATGGGTTGTCACTTGTGTTAGGCAAAGCCATTCGACTAAGTGCATCCGCATTACTATGGAGGTTACCTGGTCTGTGTGTTATTGTCATATAAGACTTATACTCTTGAATAGCCATATGCCATCACAGCATGTGCCTTGTGGGTGTTTTTGTATTCATCAAGGATTTAATTGCTTGACAGTCCGTTATTACCTCAAAGTAAATACCGTCTAAATAGTAATGTAGTTTATAAAGAGCCCCAACTAAAGCTAAACATTCTAGTTGGGGTGCTCCGTACTTCTTCTCGCTTTCTTCCAATTGTCGGGAAATGAAGCAGAGCGGTCTGTTTACCAGCTTCCCATTGACTACTTGTTTTTGATGTAACACGGCTCCTAAGCCAAGGAAGCTGGCGTCCACATAAAGTATGAATGGTTTCTCGAAGTTAGGTTGTAGTAGGCATGGGGCGCTGGTAAGCAATTTCTTCACGTTCTCCCATGCAGCTGCTCTCTCCGCAGTGATCGAAAATTCTACACCTTCTTTCAACAGATGGTATAATGGCGCGGTGACTTTGGAGTATGCTTCAAGGTACATCCGATAATAACTCGAGAAACCAAGAAAACTCTGTATTTATTTAATTGTCTGAGGTAGTGGTTTATGTAGTATAGCTGCTACTTTGTTTTGGCCAATTTCTAAAGTCAGTCCTGACACGATGTGGCCTAGTGCTTTAACTTCGTCAAAACCAAATTTGCATTTGTCCAACAATATCGTGGCTTCCAGAGCTCCTAGTTTATGTAGGATAGCTGTAAGGCATGCTATGTGTTCTTCCCAAGATTCATGGAATACAATGATATCATCAATGTATATTATTACTCTGCCTTGTCTTAATTCGTCATGGAACTCGGTGTCCATCATCCTTTGAAAGAAAGATGGTGCGTTCTTAATGCCAAAAGGCATTTGTAGATACTTGAAGATTCCTAAATGTGAGATTATTCGTAGGAACTTTCTGCTGTTTAGTGCTATCTTATTTTGGTGGAAACCTTTCATCATATCCATTGTGGTGATGAATTTCGCTCTAGACAGGTTTGTAATGACTTGTTCTATCCTTGGCATTGGGTACCTATCAGGTACTGCGTAGGCGTTCAGTGCCCTAAAGTCGCCGCACACTCTCGATTTTCCCCCATGCCATGCTACTACACAGGGCGTGTTTATGTCCACTTCTTCGTTGTGGCCAACCTTTCTCAATGTGCCTAAGTCTACTAATTCCTTAGTGCGTCTTTCAAGCTTGGCTCAATTTCTGGGACTCGCTGGATACACTGGCTTCCTTAATATTGGGGGCCATGGGGCGTCAAAGTTGTTCTGGAATTTTCCCAGAGGTTCTTCCAGAACACCAGAAATTTCCTTTCTGGTGTGTTCTGGCGTTCTTGCATTTGGCAACTTTGAATGCACCACACTTCCAGGATGCCAGAAACCAACAGAAACCCCATGAGTTACATGAAGCAACTCAACCAGCTTGACACCCCCACTCACATCAGCACACAATCACATCACCATCAGCAACTACATCTCATCACTACGCTCACCTTCAATCTTTGAGTCAATCATTTGACACACAGCATTTTTGTAAGAGTTTAATTGATTTCTATTGACAAAAGACGTTTGAGTTGATTAGACAATTGAATCACGCTTTTTGAAGAGTTTGATTAATTTGTAACTTCTTTGGAATAAGATGAGTTCCGGTTGAAGTTGGCTTTTGGACAATTCACAAGGATAGTAAACACAAAATAGATTTCAAAACAACCAAACCTTTTAAGTAGGTAATGCAATTTAAAAGAGATCGTTCCAGAAACAACAATCACATTCATTTGAAAAGCCAGATAAAATGAGACTCAAAATCATTGTTCCAAAAAAGCAAAACAAGACTAAACAACAATCATTTCAATTCAAAAAGGTATTTGCAGCTTAACAAGTTGACAACAAGTGAAATGAGACTGAAAGAGAACTCAAAAATAATGTGAAGCCAAACTGTGCATCAATCAATTCTGCGCGCTTGAAACACTTTGTTTATTGTTTGATTTGCAGTGAATGACACATCTTGTCTCCTTTGGAGAGGCATTTAAACACCTAAGAGCAAGCTCAAAATGAAACCAATGAACTTTTCTCAAGATGAACATAAGTTTAAAAAACCTGCTTTGAACCTGAAGGGCCGAGGTTTTGAAAGGTCAAAGTGAAAGGTCTGATAATTGGATTCTTGCAAGGGTTGCTTAGTTGGCTGGAGGTGGGGGTATCAGTTGATTGCTTGATCAGGACCGCTATGAGACGTTTTGAGTTGTATTTTCCCGAATGCCAGAACGGTTCTGACATTCTGGAAAAACCCTTCTGGAAATCTCCAGAACAACACTGTATACCCTAATTGATTACTTTCAAAATCAAGTGAGAGAGAAATCTCCTAAGTCTTCAGGTTCAAGAACAATCCCACACAAAAGATGTTTATCAATTATTGTGAAACACTGTTTATCAATTGTTCTGAAAATTGAGTGAGTGGTGTGTGACAAATATGTGACAATATGTGATGATTTGCACCAATGTGAAAACAATAACAAAATAAACCAAAGGAGCAAGGTCTCAAACGGTGAAAACGTTTGAGTCCCTCTCAAATCACAAAAGAGCAAGGAAAGGAAGAGCAATTACACTTGCCTGCAAGGTTGACGGATTGAAAATCCAAAAATTAATAAGTCCTGCTGAGTGGGGGGAGGTACGGTTACTAAGGGGGGAAGGTGCGGATACCGCAATCCTATTTCAGGCATGGTCATATGATTTTATAGCGGGGTTCAAGTTGAATCATTTTGCTGCTTTTACCGTAAAACACTTTTCCCAAATCATAAAATTCAAGCCAAATTTTATGAACTTGGGAAAAAGCTTTAGGACATCCCAAATTTTTATAAGCAGCAAACTTACACAAATATACAGCAATTAGAAAACCCAAACAACTATAAAACAAGATTAAGCAGACAAACAAGTTGAGGTGAAAAAGCAAAGAAAGGTGTCAAGACTGACATGGTATTCAGCAAACACCAACAAACAAAGATGAATTATGGATTGATGGCTTCTTGAGAAACCATCAATTGTGGTTGACTGCTGTTGACCATTTTGTGGAAAATTGTTTACAGCACGGCACCGTAAAGGATTTTCCCCAATGTTCTAAGGAAACACCATAATTTTTTTGACCTGAGCCCCCTTATTCACATGTTCTAAAATAAGAGTTATAGATCACAACCTCCGAGCAATGCCTAAAACTGATTTTAGAACCTTTTTCTTTTGACTTGAACCCCGTTACTGGGAGTATGGATGTTTCTGATCCACACAATCCAGGCTGGTCGCCAGCTTGATCCCCTCAGACACCTCAGACTTCAGCATGCAGAGCATGATGAGGCTGAGCCGTGAAGCTCAAAGCCAAATTCCTCTACAGAAAGAGAAGAAATGCATACATCATCCCTTGACTTTCACCATTGATTATGTTAGACCTTGTTTGGAGAAAGAAATCTTGGCTTCACCAAAAAAAGGCTCCTGAAACTATCAACACTTCCCACTTAATGTGATGCTACATGCATGCGAAAGTGGCAAGATGAAGCACAGCTGCTGAAACTGCGATATAGTGACGGAACTTATGTGGTAGTGGTAGATATATAATGTGCATGCGCTCCAACAATCCAAGCCAGAGCGGCACGTTCAAGCTCAGATCATGCACCAAATATGCTCAACATGGTGATACATGATATTCCAATAACAAGTTTAAATTAAAGATGGATAGTCTGTAAGAAAGCTACTTGAACAGGACCCGTGCTAACGGGATGGTAATAACATTAGATCACAAAATCCACAAAAAAACTCAAACTCAAACAGTCCACAAATTGTGATCAAGGGCGGGTATATTGTGACAAAAAGAAATGACAACAGGTCGAGATTGGGTACGAAGTGATTGTTCTTCAAAGGGAAAATATTATATAGCGTCCAGTAGTTTATTTAGCGCAGTATCGATTGAAGCAAGCAGAGCATTGGTCGGTTCGGGTTTGTGAATTTCGAATCCGTTGCTTTTCGACCATCGCACAAGCCAAACATGCTGGCCACTCAGGATCAACGTATGTTGAGTTTGATTGAGTTGCGATGTAAAATCCGTTTTGAAAGAATCCGTTAATTTCTTGCCACTTTACAAACACCAAAGGGTATATGTCAACTGGCTTGTGAGGCACGAAAGTTAATCAAGAATTCTTACGGTGTAGTCTGTTTGCATTGTTGGCATGTCTGTTTGTGCTGATACAAAATGGTTGGGAAAATAGAGTATCAGTGGTGCATTGGAATCGTCGCATCCAAAAAGTGTCGGTCTTTTATCATATCCAGCCGAAATAAAGCTGCCATCCATGGCGTTGGGTACTCTGTGATGGAGACACTCCTCAAGGGGAAATCAATAATCTTCTATCTTTGGCTGAGAACAAGATTCCGCGCATAGAATTTCGCTACTGACTTTGGGAACGCGTAACCTTGGTAGTTTGGGTCTTGCAGTTTGAGCGAAGTCAAATATAAGGTAGTACCGTTTGGATCTGTTGATAAAATGAGTTCAGTAAGATATAAGTTGATCGCTTTTTTTGAGATGATACTGACAACCATGAACGTTTGGGTTCTCGAATGAGTGCCCGTTTACAGTCTACAAGTCATCCAATACACGTCAGCTTCAAGGTTTCTCGCCCTGATTGACGAATTTCTCAACTTACCGAATCTACAGCAAATATGATATCTACTTGTCTGGCTGGCTGTATCAAAGGGAAGAGAGGTAAATTCTCCGAAGCCATAGCACCATCAGCAAGTAAGAGCGTGTCTAGACTCGAGTCTTCGAATCCAATGTCGCCGAACATTCCAACTCCTTTTCCTTGGAAGGGATTCGGGACCTGAAGATGGATTTGTGGTCAATACCTTCAGTTGGTCATGGGCACGTATCAAACAGTCAAGAGTACCAACTAATGCCTCATATAATTCACCCTTGATGAACAAATCCAAAAGCTTCGTCCAAAATGGTGGGTTCGGATCAGAACCATCCTAGGGGGTAATTGATGTTTGTATAAACAGTAAATAAGGGCAGTGTACTCGTATTGAAGTGCGGCTCACCTGAAAGCTGAAGACATTACTCGAGGCACCCTGAAGTGAAGAAATTTCCAGTGTTAGGGCGGGTAACAAAGTTTAAAGTAGGTTGATCTGATACTGAACGTGCCATTAAGAATCTGCGCCCGAAAATCTCATAAGCCATAATTCCATACATTCAGGTAGGGTAAGAATGCCTATACGGAGAAAAAAAAGGAGAATATATATACCCCATGTTATCGAAGCCTTTTGTGCACGATATAGCCTGATCATCCGTAGCGGACGACTTACTGCCGAGGTATTCCATCGGTATGGAGGCGTTCAAGAGAGGATGCCATATTCCAAAGTCTTCTGGAGTAAACTCATCTAGTGATTGAAATTTGAAAACCAAGACGTGAGCCTATGCTAAGGTATAGCAGCTATAGAAGACCTACACATCGGACTTTGTAGTGTTATCATCTTGCCTGTGCCAGGTCGGGATAAGGATACCAAGATAGGCAGCGGGAATATGCG
>MWRL01013188.1:0-15951 GCA_002157085.1 Melampsora occidentalis | reverse complement strand
ATCAACTCCAGCCAAATCTGTTGCCCTTTGGCAGTCAATCTTTCAATTCATAAGTCCCGCATCTTCACAATCAAGTTTCACCATGCCTGATGAGCCATCACCTATCACTACCCGGAAATTAATATTTTCCGGGCAGAAAAGAAAAATACAGCTAGACCATGATGTACGAGCTCAGAAAACTTTAAAATTCTGTGACTCAGATTCTTAACACAATCTGTGGCTTTGGTGGCTTTACGAATATAACATCCTCTATTGCATAATTAAATGTCTTTAGTAAATCAGAAATCCCAAGAACATTGTAGCCTTTGTGAGAGCTAGATACCTCAATTGATGTGTCGTAAGATTGGTTAATGTTGAAAGGAATGAACAATCGAGAGAATCCTCATAATAGCGATTCATGCAGCTGGTAGCACTCATCCCAAGCCTTCTCAAGGTCTTCTCGACGTCAATCAAACCTGAAGAGCCTTTGAGATCAAACATATCCTCGCCTCACTCTGAAGTGATTGTCGTAGGGATCATTTCTTTGATATTTCAGGTTTGATCCTCATTTGTTGTCTCAATGTATTCAATTACCACAGATGACTCTCAAGTCCAAAAGACCACAGGTGTTATACCCACTACACAAGGATTCCGCGGAATTCTCCTTTCACGGAATACACATCAGCTGCAAGGACAAATTCTTAATTAATATCGAGATAGACACCAATCAAGAGAGACTGGTGATTTCCCTTTATAATTCCGGCACGCCCAAACAACTTACAAATATATATACAAAATATATGAACATGGTTGTTAACTTATATAGATGAGCCTTGAATGATCAACCGATATTTTCATCCCTGCGATCTGCTCTTGAAAACTTTTATATAAATCTTTTGAACATCAATCCAAAGTAATTTCTTTATCAATCAAAATTCTTCAGTTCGGAAAAACACAAATTGTTGACTCTTGTTGACTACCTTTACAATTTATAAATTGATCAGCGTATGTATATTTCCCATCTTGAGATACTTACTTTAATTAGTATACAAACTTGGCACATATTCAAACTCTTTTCTTACCTTTTGAAAACAGTCAAACTTCCAATTACCTACTTCACACAACGACTTCGTCACCATTTTCCTCCGTTCTAAGATGCCAGTGACCGGAAATAGATCTACCGCCTCCACTTCTAAATCTAAACTCAAGATAAGCGGAGGAAATGTTGAGGGAAAGCCAAACGTCAACCTGGTTTCAGCCCACGGCGAGATTACCTCTCCCAGTGATTCGACTTATAATCATATCCCACGCCGCCCTTCTAATCCATCCCCAACCATTAAAAAGGTTGCCAACGATCAAACGATGCACCCTCCTACCTCTGATTTAACGAAACATCCATTATATGATGCTGTACAAACACTTAGACCGAATTTGCAAACCTTTCTTAAGCACGACTGGGATACCAACTCCAAGTATAAACACACGAAGCTCAAGTATTACCAGATCATCTATCATTTCAATCCAGAAACCGAAGCACAACCAACTGACAAGAAGGAGTCTTTGAAGAAGGAATGGGTAACAGATGTATTACCCAAGTTATCACCCTTCTGCACCGCAGCTCCTCCACCTGACGATACAATGGACACCGAGGACGCAGACCCAGACTACGATCCCCTTCACCGCAAGACTACCGCTGCTATGCTCATAAGTGCTATCGAAAAGAAAAACCCGCATGTTACAGTCTCTCCGAAGGCACTCAAGGACGAGTTGCTAGTCCTATACAAGCATTACTGTGATCGAACCCTCCCACTTCCTCCAATAATGAAGTACACCAGAAGACCGCGAGTTGCTAAAGCAGCAAAAGTTGCCACACTTAGCATCCAAGAGCTTCGACACGCCCTCCAATCATACCACCCTGAGTTATTTTTGAACGTGCCAGTATTACGTTTACCACATTACATTAGTCTGTACCGCTGTTTCTTGCTAGAACAGGATCAAGGAAAAGAAGACGAAGATTTAGTTTTAGGCTATCACTACTGGATTATTGAAGATCTGGTTAAAAAGGACTAATTACAATAGTGAGACCGATCGTCACATAGATTCAAACTTTTCTCCGATCTCAACTCCCGCTTTCTGAATGCTCAAAGAATCAATCACCTTGACGTATTTGGAATCGCCAATCTCTAGAACGTTTGAGTTATTATCTTACTTGTTGTCAACTTGCTTTACCCACTTCACCATTTATTCTATTAGTCTTAATTCTCCTGGTCATGTGGAGATTTGTGATATGCAGGATTGTTTAGTTTTGATAATACATGCGTGATCCGATGGGATGAGTAATGTCTTGTAATTGTTTAAGTAAATTTGAGATACATACCGTTTCGTGAATCATGTACCTTACTTATTAATAGTTATCATGTCTTGTGATTCCTCATCAACTCAAGTCTCTTTCCTTTCAAATTTTTATCTTGTAAGACTTTTGTAAATTCAAGGATATATCCTTCGTTGAACCTCAAGCTTCAGAGATTTTGAGCTTAAGTATCCTTGGTCAATCCTGGAATTTGAATGAGACACTGTATTCATTCTTTCCGGAAGTTTCCTCCCGATGACGTGGGTCACAAGATACTTGTGATGTATGATTGTTGATTCCCGATGAGCTTCAGATCATTAACTTGAAGCACTACTTCAAGCAAATATGTATAGTTTGATCCGGCTGTATGATCAGAATGTTTCATTCAAGATGGACTCGATCAAATTTATTTGAATCGATGAATCATTTCGTGCCCATACATCCCACATCTTAAGTGGTTGGTTCAAGGGACTTCCAGCCATCATCTTTAGAACTTTGAGTTTGATCACGACAAAATCATCATTCATAATAGGTTACAACATGCATTCCACATCGAGAAAATTCAAAGCTGATTCCCGAAGGGTGGTCTGCCAATGCCGAATCTCTGGGTGCTACAAAGGTTCTTACATCGATGCACACGGTGTTTCGCAGAGTGGGGTTGAAGTCCTGCCAGCAACAAAGGAAGCTCATGACCGAGCTGAACTACGTAGTCAAATCCAATCAATTTCCCTCGCCCCTGCTCCGAGTCAATCGAGGCCATCCGCATCAGCTCATGTGGATATGCAGGATCAATTGATTGGCCCTCTCACAGAGCTTGGTCTGGGTTCTCCACGCTCAAGGGATCATACTTTGAGCGGTGCTGGCAGAGAAAATCCAATTCCAGCGGGGCCCAGCGGACGGCCATCTAGCGCAAATCTCTCGGCTGGTATATCGGCAGCTATCCCAAGAGAAACGGATCTGAATCTAATCCACGAGCAAACTTACACCGACAGGATGGCGACTTTACGTGACAACAGTCGAGTTTTGGATCCTGATGTATGCGCAGCTGCATTGGTAGCCAGAGAAAAGGATTTAAAGGAGTACGATTGCAGTACGTCTTCATCATAATTAATTAACCCAGATGTAAGGGACTCATCGCTGATTTTTATCTTGTGGACCTTTCAGGCCATTTCCATTCTTTTACTCTCAAGGCTTTCAACCCTGTATGCCTCCATATATCACTCACGGCTGCGGTCTTGAGCATCTTTGATCACGCTAGCATGTCAACCGCATCTTGGCTCATGGATATGATGCGCATATCAATTGAGCTCTCAATGACCCATGGGCTCGATTTTACAAATTCGGATACCCAGTTGGAGGGTTCAGAAATATCAATACTCAAGCGGATGCCTAAAACCATCACGACTGCGATCAAATGGTTGGAGATTGAACCAGACTTGATCTATATGAACTGCTGTAGCAATTGTTTTGCCATGTACTCGGTGGCAAAATCACCCAAGCGGTGTACGCATCTCATCTCAAACGTTCCTGGACAATTGGACGATCCTGCCGATGCAAACACCGAGATAAACGCGAAGGATGTACCACCTGAGCCCACAATTGACCATAATTTCTCGGAAGAAATCTGTGGGCAGCCTCTGTTACGGTTCATCCGCGGAAAAGAAGTCCCGGCTCGTCGTTATGCCTTTCAAAACCTATCTGAATGGCTAGCACGCTTGTACTCTCGACCAAAATTTGAGGAATGGCTCGACGAATCTTTGACGGAATCAAGGCGCCCTTTAGATCCAATGGGTGAAGTACACGACATCCATCAGTCAAGGATTTGGAAAGAATTTTGTGGACCAGATGGTCAACAGTTCACAGCAAAAAGCGGGAATCTGGCGTTTGGCATGTTTGTGGATGGGATTAACCCGTTTGGCAACAAGCAGAGTGGCCACCATGATTCGATAACATTCGTGGTCCTCATTTGTCTGACACTACCAGTCCGGCTCAGATATAGGCCAGAGAACATCTTTCTCGTGGGGATTGCACCCGGTCCTCGTGAACCGTCACTTGAGCAGACCAATTGGATTCTACAACCAATAGTTGCACAGCTTCAGTCCTTATGGAAGACAGGTCTCCTGTTGTCTAAAACTCACATGTATCCTGATGGACGTCTTATTCACGGTGCCCTCTTGATTTTCATTGCCGATATTCCTGCTCTGAGACGGTCTCTTGGCTTCCCCAGTGCAACAGCGCGGTTTTTTTGCTCTTATTGTTTACTCGAAAGAAATGATATACAAAACATTGAACAAGGCACATGGACTATGCGCACATGTGATCAGCATAAGGCATGGGCATATCAAGCTCGTGATGCAAAGACTGTCAAAGAGAGGAAAAAAATATTCAAATCACATGGTGTGCGCTACTCGGTATTGAACGACCTAGAGTATTGGGATATAATTGAGTATCATGTCGTGGACTCTATGCATAACCTCCTTCTCGGCCTTCTCTCATGGCAACTTCGACGATTTTGGGCAATGACTGATCTCAAGAATGACGAAGATCATGTACCCCCAATTAGCAAGATTGAGCTCGTGGAGCTCTTGGAGGAACACTCGGCTGCACCAAAATATCAAGATCGGGCATCTCCAGACACAGAGATACCAGAACCTCAAGAAGGTGGAAATAATATACATGGTATCTCAGTGTCAGAGGATTCGATAAATGAAGAGGAGTATGATCCATTACGTCATCCTGGATGGGACTCTGAGTGGATATCTCTCCCTCCAGACGAGATTGTTTTTGACAAGGAAATGTTAGGCAGGATAAATGTACTACTTCCGCGGATTCACATACCCACTTGGATCAAACGAGCAATTCCTGTGGTGGGAAAAGCGTCTTTTGGGAAACTGAAGGCCGATGAGTGGCATAATCTATTTACCATTCAATTACCATTGACCCTGATCCCAATATGGAGTGGTCATGATCATATCAAAACGTCTCTTTTGAAAAACTTTTGCCATCTTGTCTCTCTGGTAAACTTAGCTTTGAAGAGAGTGATGAATAACGAGCGGATCGAACGCTATCGGTATCATATCCGAGAGTATCTCAAAAGCTCCATGAAACTCTTTCCGCATTGTAATCTGGCGCCTAATCATCATATGGCAATCCATTTAGCTGATTGTCTTGAAAGATTTGGTCCAGTCCGGGCGTGGTGGTCCTTTCCATTTGAGCGTTTGATGGGTGGTATTCTTAAAGCTTGTCACAATAATCATATAGGTCGGTTTTTAATTACCTATCAGTCTTTTGGAAGGTTGCTTACGGCTTTCTCCCGATGGGTGTTTTGCTTTTGTGACATTAGGTGAGCTAGAAATCACTTTCATGAAGAATTTTTGCCGTGCAGGCAACCTGGGTGCTCTGCTCAAGGACAACCAGTTTCCCGAGCCTCTGAAGCCTTATACATCTAGAGTACAATCACTCTTTGATCCACATGTGGCAAGACCGAAAAAACTTTCAAACTCCAAACTGGAGCCTATCGACAATATGGTACTTGTTCTTATAATGAATTATTTGAACAAAGAAAATCGTGACGGGTGCCATTGGGAACTCCCAGATAAGTGGTGCACAAAGACACGCTCTCAGGCTGTAGGCAGCGCACCAATTCCTCCTCGAGCTTTCTTTTACAAGCAAATCGAGCACCTGGATGTCCAATTCTCAACATTCACTGGGAACCCAAACAACAGCTTTATCATATTTAAGTCTGATTTGTCACACGAGGTCATGTTTGGTCGCATCTATTCAATAATGGTCCATCGCAGGTCACCTAAACCGTCTCAGAACATAGTAGACACGTGGCTCTTTGTTCAATCTTTTCCACCTCTTCCAAAAACAATGTTCAATCCAATGGTACAAGTTGATACATCAGACGTACAAGTCCATCTACGCGCCTGGGGACCTACAGTAAATCACGTGATCAAGTTGCAAGAGGTTAGAGCGCACTGCTCGTGGATTATGTACAAAGCATACGAGCTTCATAAGCAATTGAGTATTGCAAGTGTGGCTCTTGTGTCAATGGAGCGATGACTGTAAGAGTTGTACATAGATAAGTGTATATTTATTTCTCAAAGAAATATGAAAGTGAATTACATCAAAAGAAATGAAAATTGATTTAGAATAGGCTTGCTTTCCCAAATGGAGACACGTAATTCCAGAATTACGTTTGAGTTTTGAGAGTAGAAATCAATCCATCTAACACTGGTGTTGGGTGTATCTCAAGTTGATTACGAGCCAGCGGGGACAAGGTGGATAGCCATTCCTCCGAATAGCAGTCCACTGGCAAACCTGGTGGGGCCTTGATTCTACTTAGAGGGGCATCTTCACCTCGAATGCGACTTCGGACGCCACGGCCTCTCTGACCTGGTGATGTCCCAGGAATACTTGCATCTAACTTCTCCTTATGGGCATCAACAAGATCACAGACCTCGTTTAGAGCAGAGCTACGCCAGGCAAGCCGTCGGACCTTCACACTTCTCTTAGACCGCGGAGCCGTGTCCTCTTCGTCAGTCTCGTCGTCGCTACACGCTGCCTGAAGCACTGCTGAAAGAGGCCACCAGCACCTTTTTGAAAGCACTACCCGATCTCTTAAGGTTTTCAACTGTGATTACAATTTTGACATATCAGTTGAGAGTCACACACAGATCCTATATAGCTGTGATGTGGTGAACTCACATGTCGAAGTCTTGTGCTTCTTCTGACTTCATCCAAGGCTTTCTTTTTCCGTGTTACGTCCCAATTCTCTTCGCAAAACCTAGAGAAGAAGTGGACCATGAGAATTGGTCAAAAACATAGACTAGTCTTTTGGCCCAGAGTAAGGTTACCTTTTCATCAGGGATTGTACGTGAGTATTGAGAGTCTTTTTCAAAACTTTTATTCCTTCATCCCCTAGGGGTATTCCAGTATACTCACCACATTCCACAAGTTTGACAAATATTTTCAAGGCGAGTTGCCACAACCACTTGTTATCCTTGGTCGAAGCTGAGGTGGAGAAGTCGGGTCGAAAACTTGAAACAGAAACCGCTTGCATCATCTGCCACATAACAGAGAGTTGCTGAGGGCTAGCTTTTGAGTTTCCTGGCCCGTCTATGTATGGAAATCCGCCTTGCGCATCGGGAGGTAAGGAATCTAGATCTAAATTAAACTCTACTGAATCAACGGGTTGATCAGACAGTCAATTCTCCTTCTCTTCTGAGGTTGCGGCCCGCGGAAGCTTTCCCTCGTTTTCTCTTTGCCCTAGCAATGTTTGAACATGAAAGCGCATGCGAGCCTATTTCAATGGATTCCACCACAAAGGTCAGTAAAATTCCAAGAATTGTACTCTACCAAGTTTGGTTGTGCTTACTGCTATTCGCCCACCACATGTTTTGTCTTCTTCGGCATGATTGTTACGATTTCTAACAAGGTTTTGCACGAGACTGCATACCGTACTTAATTCCTGTTCCAGCCCTTCAACTCTTGTTTTTGTCTCATCCACAATGGTGGTGAGCTGTGTGATAGTATTGGCCTGATCAGCAATTCGTGCTTCCAGATCTGCATACTTTGAGCTTTTGCGGTGATATGAAGCCTCCGGATCATCAGGTCGCGTTGATTCAGCAGATGTTGGTGTTGGTGTTGGCTGATGCGAAGCTCGGTGGGGGCCATTGGGAGGGCTACGAGCTTGAGCCTTTCCTTTACCTTTTCCCTTGGTACGTATGCCTGATGAGTCGGGTGGGGATGTTGGATTGGGGCAAATGATGTTGGCATCAGGCTGTCCACCACGTTGAAGGGCCGACCCTGAGCCGTTAGCTGGATCTAACATTGATGCTAGCATTTTTTTACAATTCCAAACGTTTAGTCAATATTGGAAAGTTCAAAACATAATTTTGGATTTTATAAACTTACAATCCTGATCTAATGAAAAAAGCTTTTGGTTTTGAGGGGCTACACCAACGGTTTGAATTTAAAGAACACCATTAGCAAGAATCGGGGCAAACTGTTCAATTGATTTCGATTTTCGCAACCCACAATCTTGAGCACCTGAGGGACCAGCATGAGCTATGTCTGAGAAGCCTGGTAGCGTAACTGCACACAAACAAATGTCAGTCCCGTGATCTCATAGTCTGCTAGTGATGATGATCAATTGAAAAGAACCGTTTGATTGATATTGATCTTTGCGACTCACAATCTTCAACGCCTGAGGGACCAGCATGAGGTATGTCTGAGAAACCTGGTGGCGTAACTGCAACCAAACAAAAGTCAATACGGTGAACTCATAGTCTGCTAGTGATAATGATGAATTCATGAAAAGAATCGTTCAATTGAGATTGATCTTCGCGACTCACAATCTTTAACGCCTGAAGGACCAGCATGAGGTACGTCTGAGAAACCTGGTGGCGTAACTGCAACCAAACAAAAGTCAATACGGTGAACTCTACTATTAATACTGATGAATTAGAATGATCACATACCCAAATCACTATGAGCTTGGCAAGCTTTGATGAGTGCTTCTTTGTCAAGACCTTGCGTGTCTAAACCGATGGCCTGAAGCATTCCCACGAGATCAGACTGATGATAAATAGTGTAATTGACCTCCCTTCCATTTGCAGATTGTGATTCTCCGAAACCTGAAACAGCTTCTAATTGTTGTTTCCTTGTTCGAAAATCATTCTTTGACGGGATTCGATTCTTGCCACTTGACAGACGAGGTTTCTTGGGTTTCACGTGCTTGCTGAGTAGCTCCAACAACCGTTCGCGACAAGTTTTTTTGCCCAATGATACGCCGGTTTCGTCAAGAGAAGATTCAAGGTCCAGACTATCTGTTTGCCAGAAATACATATACCGTGTCAGAAACTGGGATCGCCTGTGTTTAAATCACGAAGACATTCAATTATACATACCCGATTGCGACACGGAATCCTTCTTTCTTTTTTTGGTCCCAGGGTTCTCTTCCGAATGCAACAGCGTGTCACCTCCAACATCACGACGTACGGCTCCAATAGATTTTCGATTGACCTGGCGTTGGCTGCGACGGTTTGAGATTGGATTGGAATTTGGGGTGGAGGACATAGCGAATAGAAAGGCTAGTGTAAGAAATGGGAATCGATCATAAGAACTGTAATATGTATAAATAAGCAAACACAAAATAACGATGAGCAAAAAAATAACAATAAGAAAGGAAGCTCAAAATTAAATGAGGATAGAAATCATTATCAAAATAAACAGTTGATATAGCAGAGAGTCCAAGTCAATGAAGTCTACACGGGTACATAGTCTGATCAGCTCAGTTCTTATAATCCAAATCGGCATCAGCACCACTTGCAGTACTAGCCAGAGGAGACTACAAAGAAACTGTCAGAGCTTCACACATCAAAAGGGAGACACTTCTTTGATCACAAACTCGTCGTGTAGGTTTCAAATTATCATCACATCGTTACCAAGACCTTTTGCAAAGTCAGCAAAATGAGATTTTATAACACCCAATTGGGTTGATGATACAGATTATATTATGACTCATTCTGCACCCCAGAAATTAATCAGGGAATTTTACATGCACTTCGAAAAAATCACATATTCTCTTTAGAGTCAAGGAAAGCATATATGCTTTTCTTGACTCCAAATATCACAAGTTATCTATTGTCATATAGTTATTTTTGGAGCCACGCAGTCAACTTTGTGAGATTTGTCTGAAGACCATGAGTCAGCGTCAAAAAGTATCTAGCATATGTACAAGTTTCAGGAAAAGCTTTTTGTTGATGAGGAGAGACTTTTTGTTAAGAGGCAACTTGATGATCCACGACCAAACGATTCCAAAACTGTAGTGGTATCACACAAATGATTGTTACAAATATAAAGGGCACAAGATATTTTATGAACTACATGATACTGATTAATATCATTCTGATCAGAGGCAGCAGTCGTATGGATTTCTACAAGAAGCTTGATTAAAGACTCTGATCCTCGTGGCTGTCATTGTTGGAATCGTTCATGCGATCAATCAATCTCAATATAAAACACTTTTTCCTTCCAACTATCAAGCTTGAGATGGAGTTCGTGAAGTTGGTGCCTCGTCTCCTTGACTTTAGAGAGCTCGCTTTGGGAAACTATAAAAGAGAACGGTTAGCTGAGATGTAACTCTGGGCCATCATGATAGAACACACATACCATGGCAATTTTTTTGCTCGATTTTTTGGCACAGAGCGGTGAATTTGTTGTGGATATGATGAAAGGTACTTAAGATACAACTGAGGTCTTCTTCCAACACTTCCTCTACACAGACATCGACAATCAAAGCATCAGACCCTCACATCCAGATGAACGGACTTCATGAAGAGCTCTCACCTTTGATTTCGTCAGCATCTTTTGGCTCAACATTATCTTTAAGGTCATCTTGTTCACTGGGTATTGCGGATTTCTTGTCGAACAGTTTTCTAGTTTTCAGATCATAAGAATACAAGTGTCAAAATACACACATATGAAGCTGATTATTACAATGATAACAGAGTCAGGGAGAAGGACTGAGAGCTTACTGGTAATGCTCTATCAATGCTTTAACGTATCCCCCTTCTTTGACCGCATGATCAAACATAGTCTGGCGTGATTTTAATAATATCAAAGCACCTTGTAGACGGGTTTCGAGGTCTAGATGTTCTTGTTGAGAGATGCCCGACTCGTTTAATGAAAGCTGGATATGTTCGATGGATTGATGGGCTTCTTGAAGAGAGTCTAATCGATCGTGAATAGTATCCACAGTATCCTCGTGAGCATCTTGGATATTAGCAATCTCGTCTTTGTTGAGGTAATTGTAGGTCTGAACGAAGTTAATAAGCTTTTCGGCCGCGACATGATACTGTCCATTGCGGAGGTACAAAAGAACGGAATGGTTGAAGTCGCTAATTCGCTCGGCATCGAGAACAGTTCCAGATGTGATTGTTGTGTGAGAGTCTTGATGTCCAAACACAAGATAATCCAATTTGATGTGTAGATAGTGTTGAGAATCAGGGATGTGGATATTATGGAGACGACGGGCAACCATCTCAAGATAGATTCTTTTGAGAACATGAACATCTTCTTTTGCAGTTTCGTCGAAATTAAAGTGAGGATAAAATGCGAGAATGACCTCCAAGATTTGTGGGGCGGTAGCTCTACTCAGGAACAGAGTACTGTCAATTCTACGGATACCATCATCATCAATAACACTTTCAAGAAGATAGGCGGGTAAGAAAATATGAGTTTGAACGGGAGAGGACATAATGATAATTCGTTAATGATGATTCGAGAAATCAAACTGGAGAGTTTGTCGAAAGAAAGAAGTATCAACCTGTTTTTATATTCTATCTATCCTCAGAAAAGTTCTAGATCTTGGGCTGCGGGGTTCTTGATTTACAAGCTGGACAAACTCAAAATAATCAGCAAAAAAGTCAGAAAATATGGAAGATCATCACATGCAAATCCGATTCACTCTTAATATTTTCCGCCCTTCTATCCAGGGTAGCAATCACCAGAACCTTAGATTAATTATCAGCCACAAATAATATACATGCAGGAACCATTCCAAACAGTAAAACACATGGATCTTCAAACTCCATATAAACATTCCCATAAAGTTCGTCTAAACAACCACGACTTCATGTATGTTTTTATTCAAAACTAACAATGCAATGAATAAATTATTCCCAAACAAAAATCCCAACATGTTGAGCATTGAGCAACTTCTTACTAAACAGTGATGCCAAATCATCCTACTCATCAGTCTTGAAAAAGTCAATGATTTTTTCCAACTCTGTGATGGGTGACAGATTTACATAAACAACTTATATGATACCATTAACAGGTAAAAGTTGTAGTTATAATGTGTCTCATTACGCCCCTTTCGAGCATTTCATACACTTGATCCGTTGAGTGTCTCCTTCTTAAGTTGTAAGTGAAAGATACACTTTAATGAAAGGTATCATAATCAAGATCATACAATAAGATTCCTTATTATGACAACGTAAACTACTGTTCAAGAGTGATATTTTCCTTGAAAACTATTTATTAATTACAATTATATTGAGATTACGGGCTCTAAGAACTTTAACTCATTCATTTCAAAAAATCTCATCACTCGTCACCGTGAGCCCGTCAGTATTGAAATTCTAAGCCAAAAGTACTAGATGATATATTCTTGCTGAGAACGAAATGCTTTCTAAGGTGTTCCTCTTTCCTATCACTCCCATAAAGACCAGATTAGTAAGCTTTCGGGTCAAAAGTACATGCATGTAAATTCATACAAACAGATAAAGACTAACTATGAAGGATTGTGTCCCTACAAGACTATTCACTCCCTCCGCTCAAGTCATCTTGATCAACGTATACCTCTTCATCCTCTCCACCTTCACTATTTTCGTCTGTGAGTAGGCGAGTTAACACTTCATCATGGGCCTGAATGTTGTCGCATGCCTGATTCAAAGAACCATTCAGCTTTTCAAAACCCTTTTCCAATCCTTTCAAGCGTCTCTCGAGTCGGTCTTCCATATCCTTCAACTGATTCTCAAGCCGTACTTCAAGATCAGCCATTAAACTTTTCCTTTCATGCAGTGAATTGATTTTATGTTCCATATGATCGACGCGCTCTGAAAGAACATAAACTACACACACAAAATTTAGGGCGAATTGCATGTCTATACTTGAATGAACAGGGAAACTTACCTTGTTCAACTCTTTTTCTCTCTTCTTGAAACACTTGTGCTCCAGACTTCTTTGAACTTGACATGTCCGGCGGAATTGGCGAGATATCTCTTCCTATTACTACAATACAAAATCAATCGGAAGGACCACATCAAAAAATGAAAGATGAACTGATCAACTTACTAGTGTTATCAGATTCAAAGCAATCAAAATCGACAAGAGTTATCAAATCTCTTGTTTCACTGCCATCGACTGTTCCTCCATCCTTTGCAGTTCCTTCTGGCATGAGTGGAAGTTGAACAAGCTGATCATTTGAATGTAAATGCGGCTTTCGTCTGAATCTAGAGGGCCCGCCAGATATGATTGTGTTGGTGGTAGTGACAAGTGATTGATCTTCATGTGTAATCTCGGGTTGTTGAAAAGCGATGGGAGGCTTCTGATCCATCGAATTTTGATCATGGGCGCTGGCGAGGTCCAGACCAAGCAGATCCGGGTAGTGAACGTTCTGGATTAAACACAATCAAAGTTAAATCTAGTGTGATGACCTGAATCAAGATAGATGTCTAATAGAAAATACATACTTTTTTTTTTTTGGCTTTAGGAGGATCCTCACGAACAGACACTTCAGACATTCCGTTGGCCTGTGCTGATGAAGGTTGAGTTTTAGCCTTAGCCGCGGCTTTCTTGATTAGGACCGCTTTCTTTGGAACTGGTTTGTTTTCAGGCGAAGGACTTCTTTTCTTCTTTGAAAGTTTGTTGTTGCTAAGCTTAGAGAGGAACAGAGGATCGGGAGGAGGTAGATTGGGCGGTTCGATGGGGACAAATGTTGCTTCAGCCTCATTAGATTTCTGAGCTATAGGTGGACGTCTGATTTGTGATTGAACTGAGCCGACAGGAGTTTCTTTGCCCATGGTGATATTGGCAAACACTATAGGGATATGACCACAAAATGAGAAAAGTCATTTCATGTGCGACTGTCAAGCAGAAAGATGAGAACAATAAATAGGACGCATGATATGATGTACTTACGTTCGGGCTGGACCTCTTTAACTTTCTTCGCAACCTCTTCTCTGCTAGCGCCAGTCTTGATGGGGTTCTTGGGGTGGTTGATGTGCATCCAGTCAAGCATTGCTTGCTTACTTACCCCGGGTGCGTCTGGGTCCAAGCTTTTTACTGCTTTTCGCATAGTAAAAAACAAAAAAACTGGATGATCAACAATGTAATGAGGTATATGAGAGTTGATGAGTATGATCGATGGGGTATGATTATCAGGGTTGATCGCCTTATATCATGATATACTTTATCTATGTACTACAACATCTCCGAATCAAACACCGTGATTGTATTGATTAATATGTTGTATTGTAGTCTTCGATCTAAGAATATGACTTGTTCTGCATCTAGTTTGGACCCACCTTTGACCACAGTAATAGCATTACAACACATGGCAATCGAAGCTTTCACACCGCATATCAACAAAGTGCGTTGTTCATCCTTAGGAATGACTTCCAAGCAATCAGTCGCATCATCATTATGATGTGATTAATGAGTTGCTGATGTTGGTGTACACATTCTCAACCCACTAATCAATTAATTTTGGGAAGAGGCCTTCTTCGAAGACTTGGTAAAGGATGTGGGTGGTATGAAAGGGAATGCGAGCACTTGTCCCTCTACCTGTGTTTGTTACATTGGCATTGGATGGCTTTTCGAAATACAAGAAAGGAGACTAAGATACACAGATTGTGTTAAGAATCTGAGTCACGGAATTTTAAAGTTTTCTGACCTCGTACATCATGGTCTACCTGTATTTTTCTTTTCTGCCCGGAAAATATTAATTTCCGGGTAGTGTATGCTCAAGCTCAAGACAACACAACATGTTGATTACTTTGAGATACAACCTTGGAATCTGATGAAGATTTGATTTTGCTTGGTTTGATTGATCATAAAATTCAACCCATCCCAAAACAAAACTACCTCAAACAACACACTTGGAAGATACCAGAAGTTTTTCAATGTGAAAGTTAAAAAAGATGATGTAAACCATTGCTTTGATTGAGTTTTGTTTTGTGAATGTTTTTATTTTTCTAATCAAGATGATTGAGAAAGATTTCAATAGGTTCAAAATTCCACAAAACAAAAACAGTTTTGAAGAGTTGTTTTTTTTCCATTGGTTTTTTTTTTTTTTTCCTTCTCCCAAAATTTGCCCAAAAAAGTATCCAAAAACAAAAGAGAAAACTTCATTGATCGATCAAGAATTTGTTTTCATTCTCTTGAAGATGAAATTGTAAGACCTAAGACAACTAATAATGCATATTTAACTTTTGAACAATCATTCTGAAATTCAATTGAGAATGACAAATCAAAGATCAGTATAAAGTATGAATCAAAAGAGAAAGAGACAAAGAACTGACCATGACCATAGATAACATAAGGTGATGTAAGATGGGGGTTGGGTGGTGGCAAAGCGTATGCCCAGCGTATCGGCTGAGAGTCGAATGAGCTCTGTAGTGAATTGGTCCTTGTGCCACGAGGCATGATGTTGTACATATGTAGCCGACAACGGAAAGACTACATATCCCAGCAGCCAGCCAACAACGGGAAAAGGGGTCCTCAAAGCTACAGGCACATATGTGAAAACATAGATTTTTTTCCCCGCCAAAAAAGAACTCTATATTTCTACCTTTTGCTACATATGTAGCGCCACATAGACGCTTGGAGTACCCTTATTCTACAAACAAAACAGAAGTAAAAGTGATTAATGAAGTAAAAGAATGAGATATATATATATATCCATATATATATATATCCAAAAAAAGTTCACATAAGTTGTTGTTGTTGATCAAGTGAGTTAATAAGTCAATATAGGTTAGATAACAATCGTATGAGAATCAAAAACAACAGAGACAGAGCGGTATGGTAAGACAGATTTGAATAAAAGA
>MWRL01013172.1:0-14752 GCA_002157085.1 Melampsora occidentalis | reverse complement strand
TGTAGAATAATTGAAATCGGATGGGTCATCTCAATTTGACCACGTGTGACTGTTATGTGTGAACTCTCCCTGTCAGATTGTCATTCAAATTGAGGTAGATCTCCCGATTCAGAATTGGTTGATCTCCTGACTGTAGTTTGGATTTGCTAAAAGGGGTCAGCTGCGAGACTGCGGCCCGGGCTCGCGAGCCGGCTCGTTATTCCGCGCACCTTCGAATGCTCTCCACTCAATACATGGGCCCACACTTCCATTCCGTAACAACAAGCTCAGCTTCCCACCTTTATCTGCTCCCAATCACCACCACAACTCAGCCGGATCCCAACTCAGCCACCTTTGCTTTCATGCGCCAAGTTGTATTTGTAATGCCGTCCGACCGCATCACTCAAACGCAATGGTTCCTCAATTGATTGTCTTTAGACTTTCAACCTAGGTGTGTATTTTCGCTATCTCAGCGTATAGTGATTTCCCTCTACTCCACTGACTCACATTCTCTTCGTAATCGCCTTCTCTTCAACCCAATTCTACTCCATCTTGAACTCCTTTGAAGATCCTCCCCTCAAATTCCATTTCAGCTACCGTTGAACTACAACCTTGGACTCGTCACATCAATCCACATGTTCCATGATCAATTTTGACTGTCCCACACCACTTTTGACCTCAAAGCTTCTTTTTAATGCCGGCCGACAAGTGAGTCTCTGTCCAGTCCATCTCTAATTTTTTACTACGCATCCCACTGACATCATTCTAATTCCCTATTCCAAGTATGCACACCAAAATCGATCCTTCTATATGGTCAATCACTCAGCTTAGCCTTTGATCTAGGCATGTCATCATTGTTTCTTGCTAATATTGAATCTCGATTCAATCGCCTAATCTTCACGATGCATCCCACTGACAACTTACTTTTGATCTCAATCTAGATTTTCACTTTATCTAACAATAAGGACCATCTCGATTCCAAGCTTTCATTTTTATTGCTTGCAAGCTAGTTCTTGACTTGGGTTCCGAAGCCATTCTTATTTTGTTTACTTTGTTTGTTTTTATGTAGATGTCACATCCGCAGTAACAACATAATGATGCAAGAAGCATGTAATGGAATGACTAATAACATCCCGTGATTGAAACTCAAATGTGACAAGGTGAGAGCTGAAGTTGGGTATGCATTGGTTTTTTCTTGCAGGTCTCAATTTACATAACTGTACTTCCTTACCTAGTATTATGAACATGTCTCAATGAGAAAATTGAAATGAAGATACAATGAGATTAAAATTGAATGACTCAACTTACGGTAGTGCTGGTTCGTGTAACCATGAGTGCATGTATGTAAGATGACTCTGATATAACGAGCTCAAGATGAGATTTACTTCCCATACTGCGTCACCTGAGATACCAGCTCATCATTGGCGTACAC
Organism: Melampsora occidentalis; assembly: GCA_002157085.1. Lineage (NCBI taxonomy): Eukaryota > Fungi > Basidiomycota > Pucciniomycetes > Pucciniales > Melampsoraceae > Melampsora > Melampsora occidentalis. The sequence goes on along the minus strand of MWRL01013172.1, from coordinate 13,341 downwards.
GGATGGGTAAGAACTTGGAAGGAAGTAGCACTATACTGCGGAGTCATGACGGTGAGCATCTTCAAATGACCATTCCATTGGCGATCATGGAAGACGCACAGCTCCGAGTCCGAGGTACGAGGATAAAATGCCGCCTTGGAGTAGAATTCCCCGCTGCTTTTCCAGACCCCTCAGACTCAACGAGACCTGTGTCGATATTCCTTATACCGCTACGCCTAATTCCTTTATTCTACTTCCTCCACAAAACAATATCTGTTCAAAGTATATTTAATTGTCAAAAGATACGCGTTTAATCGCGACCACAACTTATTTGAAAGCTAGAATCTCATTGTCATAAACCCATAGTCGTGTTGTTGTTTATTTTTGTTGAATCGTTTCTTAACGTTCTTATTTCGACAAAAACAAAATGAAGTCTATCAATCTTGTGATAACCCTTTGTATGTATCTCTCCCGCTTGGGAGGTATGTTTTCCCATCCATCATCGCATCATACCCAACAGGGGCACCTGGGCAGGAGGCAAGGGTTTCCTGGTATGTTGAGTGGATTAGGTGGCTCTTCACAGAAAAATGACAACAGTGGTGGAGGCGGGTGCTCCAAGTATAAGATCATCAGGTAAAGCTCCTCAATCATCTCACTTTCCATTTCCTCATTTCAGATTCTATTTGTATTGTCTTGCTTACGGATCGCAATCATAACTGATCGTCTTTGGATCTCTACTTTTATCTTTAAAGTGCAAGAGGGACAGGTGAAAATCAAGCGATGCCGACAGTATGTATGGGATTGATCAAGGGAGTTTTATCTGCTGTTCCTGGTGGTGGGAACTACGAGGTGGTGTATCCAGCGGCAGTGGATTACATGAATGGACCGGTTCAAGGAGCTACTGATGCGATTCGATATCTATCAGAGCAACACAAGCAATGTCTAAATCAAGTATACGTGTTCGTTGGATACTCTGAAGGTGTACGTTAACTACATTTTCTCTTCGATACTTTGTTTAGTATTGTACTCATGTTTATGATCTCTCATTACCTTTCACTTTAACAGGCCATGGTCATTACGCAGACCATGAATAAACTCCCAATTCCACCATCCTCTGTTGCTGCGGTATCTTTGTACGGCAATCCGTACTTCAAAGGAGGTGCGCCTCAGAACGCCTGTTCAGCAGTTAGTTTTCTCCCTTTACATTTTTCCAAAAGTGTTTTAAAAGTATAAACTCTGTAAGCTCACTTAAATCTTTCTGAATAGAAAGGAGGGGCTGGCGTCGCTGCTGCCATGGGTGTTGGAATGCCTGAGCAGTTCACCTCGCGGACTTTTGACTGTTGCATAACCGGTGACACGATTTGTCAAACCGCTGGAAGTATGGTGTCACATTTAGCATATCCAGGATCTTCAAGCGAGAAGGAGGCGATCGAATTTGTGTCCTCTAAACTGAAGGATGCCTTGAGTGGGAGCCATCTTGATTCATCTGGGTCCAATGAGCATGAAGGTGCATAAGGAGAACTTCGCTGCCCCTCTACACCTTGCTCTGACATAGAAACCAAACCTATGCTAACTTTAATTTCTTTGATAATTTTTCATTTTCAATCGGGACGTCAGACGGATCAACGTCATCTGGGGATGAAGACAACGGGAATAACGAATCGTACAAAGGCAAGACTTCTGAACATGGTATGAGATATCTCTGACGTTCAATATCTTTTTCTCAAATGGTGTTTAACTTCATCATGTGTTCCATTGCCCTGATAATCTCTTAATCCGCCTATAAATTTACGCATCACGGATATTGAAGGTTCCAAGTCAGTCAAAGACGAGAATGATGAATCAACCAGAGGAAGCGATGGACAAACAAATGAAGACAAGACTGGTACTGGTACGAGTACTGGAACCGGTTTACCTTCCTGGCCTGGTCTCTCAAGTGGAAAGAAGTCAGATGGAGGTACAGGATTGCCTTCGTTTCCCGGATTTCATGGGCTTAATGGAATGGGAAATGGAGGTATGGGATTGCCTTCGTTTCCCGGAGTTGATGGGTTGAGTCAGAGTGGAATGGGAAAAATGCCAAACTTTGCTAATGGTTTATCAGGAATGACTCGTACCTGAATTGGAAGTATTCTTCAAGTGTGGCTAGAACAAATGTCAGAGTCTGATGTTCTTGTTGCTGTTGTACTGGAAAATAGAGATTCGTAGTATCAGGGCAGTTCAAGTTTGCTGTAAAAGTCTTTGGCCTCCATGCGCTGTAACATTTAGGACTTTCAATTTTGGTCTTGCTGTGGATGTGCTCCTTGGCTGGGACTTTCTGATCATTTTACAAATTCTGATAATTATTGAAAGCAGTATTTTGTGGTGGGAATAATTTCGTTTATAATGCTTTGTTCTGATATATTCCTTTATTCTCATGTGTGCGTCTTCTAAACTCAGCTATATGTGTGTTTCTTCATAAAAGTCACCTGAAAGTCCAGACAACTTTAATCTTCATCCACGCGAGCAAACCGAGTCTTTTGGATTATAATGAGTAGTTCTGGAAAGATGTAGGAATTCCTTGAGGGCTCAGAGTCCAAACTTGTAGCAATTTGGATTGCTATGTGTCTGACAATTTTTCTGTGCAATCAAAACAAAAACCTTTCTGTGTATCTGCACAAAATGAGGAACTGAGTGGCAAGTTGTAGAGAGTGAAGTCGAACATTTGATCTCTCGCCATCTGTTCGACATCACGTCGACGTCAAGTTCTAACTGGTGTGGATTGTTACGGTCCAGCGAGTGGACTCAAGTTTGGACTCCCGACGTTCCACCTCGTTATCCTCCGCCGGACTTGGAGGAGGAACTGATTGTTTTGTTTTTTAAAGGGCGACCTTACGGTGACCGCTGCAACGGTTATCCACATTTCGATATGACCGGTGCGAATGCTCTAAGATTTCATCATCCCGAGTTAGAAAAAAACAAAGGGAAATGCAGTTGTTAATTTCCCGACCAGCGGTCGACATTGCAAATCAGCCTACATGCTGATTTCAGCTGTTGCAGCGCTTCGTCCGTCAAGGTTGGGCTTGAGTTCGAGGGTATTGAGGTATTCCGTCTGGGCCGTCATGTTGTTATTTGTACGAAATTCGGTCCAAGACTGTTATCGAAGGGCTGCGCGAGTGTATGGTTCTTTGAGAGGGCGCTCATGACCAAGTTGCCAACCAGAGGCCGACTAGGCCACATTGAAATGAGCATTGACACTAGCGAGGCAGTTTGAAAGTCAACGCTGACTATTGTAGTGTTCAAATGAGCAATGCAAAACCTCCCGTGTGCTCTCAAATTGACATCAATGATCCTTCTTTCCTGATCCTTTTCTTCACTCCGATTAATTCAAGCTTAATAACCTACCGCACCCATCATTTTGCATCTCTCATAATCCCGATCAACATTCACAAAACTAGTTGCCCAACATGGTAGCCTCCTTAAATGTCCAGCTCACATCTATAACAGTCGGTTGTATCATGTCCCAAGCTTGTTGTGCACACCTATCACATCAATCTCCCCTCGGCTCCTTTCGAAGTCCAATACCTCCGCTGAATATCTTTGGCACCTCACCGGCCCCGGCACCCTATGTGTGCAATGCTATTCAGCCTCGTCTCGACTCCGCTCAAAGTCCAATTCCTCCGCTGAGCATCTGGGGCACCTCATCCGCCCCAAAACCCTATATATGTAATGCTATCCAGCCTCGTCACGACTCCTTTCGAAGTCCCGTCCACTCGCTAGATGTTTATGGTACCACAGTCCTTTCGCTGAATGTTTTTGGGTCAACATCGGGTCCGCAATCTATATGCGATGCCGCCCAGTCTCGTCTTGACTCCGTTCGAAGCCCAACCCCTGCGCCAGACGTGTTTGGCACCACATCCAGCCAGCAATCTTATATGTGTAATGCCACCGATTTATTCGCTCAAGCTACTCCAACCAAAACTATTCCTAAGGCACGTCAGCTCCCGAAGATAGGAAACTTTGCTCAGCACGAATGCTTCGCAAATATCTTCGAAGGTGAAGAAGAGCACTGCCTTTACGTTGACAACGATTTCTCTGATGGAAGGGGAATGTCAATTTTTACGCGACCATCAATTCTCAGAGACGAGATTTCTCAGCTCCCGATCTTCAACTCGAACTCCAATGTGGTCACCAAAGCAGACCGCGAATCAGTACCCTTTAAGATCACACCGATTTCCGGCAAAGGCAATGGCGCCCTTGCTAGTCGCTTAATTTTAAAAGGCGAATTGATCATTTCAGACCATGCTGTCGCTGTCATCAATATGGAATCATCAGCTTTCAACCGCGAAAACTTTGATGACATCTGTGAATCAGCTTTTGATCTTTTACCTCACTCCACTCAATCACGCCTTCGAAAATTGGACGCTGTCGGAAATACCAGAGCAGCTCGTGTCCAATCAGCCATCGAACGTAACGCTTTTGAAAGCCACCACGGTGGTGACGAGCGTGTCCTTCATTATGCAGTTGTACCAGAACCTGCAGTGTTCAACCATGAATGTCGTCCCAAGTTTGTCCCTCTTTCGTCTTTTTCCCTATCATCCATCCACCGCATGATGATCTCGTCCTTTGGATTACTGACAATGTATCTATCACTCAGTTCCGCCTTCTATTTCGATAACAAAACCATGCGTGTTTACATATCCGCCGTTCGGGATATTGCTCGGGGTGAAGAGATCACCATCGCATGTTCGTAACACATCTTCAGTTCGAGTCACAGCTGATTTTCTGACAAGAACTTTGATGATCTAGACCGTGACATGAAGGCTTCCAGAGCTGAGCGACAAGCTGCGATCGCGCACTACGGCTTCCGATGCACCTGTAGCCATTGTAGCATGGCTGACAAAGAGTCCAGGGCTTCTGACCAGCGCATCTCCGAAATCGACGACATCATGGTCCATCTGACCAATTTTAACGACAACTCCAAAGCCAATCTAGATATGGCAGATAGGTTGATCCAACTTTATCGCGAGGTTAGGATCTGATTTCTCGAAATTTCCCAACCACACTGTCTCTTAGAAAATGCATTCACCCAACTTTCTTTCCGCTCATCCAGGAACGATTTGACGACAGAATTGCAGAGGCTTATACGCTTGCCACAATGACATACAACTCATTTGGACAAATGGATGAAGTCAAAAAGTTTGCAAACCTAGCTCGCTCCGCTGGACTTCTTGTAGCCGGACCTTCTTGGTCTGAGCTACCTGCAATTGAGGAGATGCAGGAGGATCCTAAGGTTCATTGGACTTATAACGCACGCTACGGTATGCGTCCGAGGAAAACATTGAATCAGTAGGAGGGTCAAAGATCGGGGATTCATACAAAGCTTTTCATCATCTGTACTAATGGCAACTCTTACACATATTAATTTGCTGCTGCTCAATACGCTCATTTTCACGCCAGTTTCAGCATCATTTGGTATCATCTCGCAAACCCTTCACATCGACGGACTTTCAACTTTGTCCTCATTCAACCTAATTTGTTTCCCCTCGCAATGATAGTTCATACATCTTCTTGTTTACTTGTTGCAATGTAAAATTTCTCTGCATAAAATCAAACAAAACAGATACGTGACAAGACCATATCAGATATCAGCTTGAAGCAAAGGTTCCCCGTCCAGTCATGAACATGCCACAGGTTCAGCTTGTGCCCTTGATGTGATTGCGATATTACGTACGCTTGTTAGTCAAGTACTTCTGGAACAGATGAACACTAAGGTTTTGAACAAAGATCGCCAGTTACATGTCAAACTAACTTGCTTTGAGCCTTTGTCCAACACTGCTATGTCTTGGTAAACGAGTTTATACTTGACCATCCCCCAAATAAAAGAAAAATCTAGACCTACAAGAAGAGGTCAGATAGTCACTGTGGCGTTCAACCCACTCTCGAACTCTATGGGATGAAAACTTGAGCAGTGTGTTTGATTGTGAATTGTTCAGACTTCACAAGTGATTGCACATATGATGCAATATATATTCACTTGCTGAAAGCCGTTAATTAGACGAAATGTTACACTTGAAATTATGTACATGCAAAATATTTTACAAATTTTGTTTACTACAATATTATTATTGTATTCTAGAGCTTGAAGGTGAGAATTGTCACGCATTTTGAAAATTTGCGAGATCTAGACTTGGATGTCCGAAAGCAGCCCAATGCACTTCCATGCACAGTATGGCTCCGGTGACCAGTGAGTTCATTCTGCATAATGGGATGCTGGATGTTCGTGTGCCGTTGATCTCGTTGGTTTAGACCATGCCAATTTCATAAATGTTACACTTTGAATTGAAGTTCCACAACATAATTCAGACAATGAGGTGATGATCAGAGGAAAGGAGAGCAATTGATATCTACGCACCAGACGCGCACCCACCTACATACATGGCGCACCTTGTTGAGTTGACAATTCAGTCTCCAAAATCAGATTTGACCAAAACCGGCGAATTCTCAAATCTTCTTGATCATCTCAATTAACCACCACTCTTGAACCACCACCACCACCACCACCACCGGTCTTGAAAAGTTGAATGATATGTTCAACTTTCTAGATTCTCAATCAACATCATCATCTCAATAACATTCAAGAACACAAACTTCAATCATAGCAAATTCTGATCTGATTATATTTCCTATCATGCATTGTACCGCTTATTTTGTTTTCGCAGTCACTTGGATCGTCATCAGTTCGGTAAGTTTCATATCCTCTTTTCAATTCGATCAAATATACAAAGAACAAAACTGAAATGAGATGATTTACCTTTAATAGTTTTCATACGGTTATCATATCTCAGCTCTCAATTCGGCTCAAGATGCGATCACTTGTAGATGGCATGGTTCTTCAGCTCCATTCGCACAAACATACATGTTACCTCTAACTTCATGTTTGGTGATGTCTGATAACCTTTTCGGACTCTTAACATCTTCATACACTATTGGTGGTTTTGTCGGTTCTTTGTATGCTTCACATTTGGCCAACTCTCAAGGTCGAAGGCGTTCGATTCTGATCGGTTCACTTCTGATTGCCTTTGGTTCAGCACTCATGGCTATCGCTACTTCTTTCATCACTATGTTGTTGGGAAGGACAATCATTGGTCTTGGATGCGGTCTGAATACGGTTCTAGTACCTATATACCTGAGCGAAATCTCACCCGTTGCTATCAGAGGATCTATCGGTGTTATGAATCAACTTGGGATTGTAATCGGGATTTTAGCTAGTCAAGTCGTCAGCATGCCTCTTGCCAAACCGTTTATTTGGAGATGGATTTTCGTCATTAGTGGATGTATCAATGCTTTTCAACTTTTAATTGCACCTTTGATGATCGAGAGTCCGAAATGGGCTATGGAACAAGAAGCGAAACGTGCTGGTATCTTACCCGCTCAATCAACCTTACGAAACCAATCAGAAGATCTCTCTGAAGTTCAAGAACCTAATGATGATGTAGAACGACAAGGGTTATTGAGTCATAATAATTCACCTGCGGCTAATGAAGTTCATGCTCAGACTTCAACTTCTCAGGATGAATTATCCATCTTGGGACTTTTCCGTGAATGGCATCATGATCCGATCTTGGCTAGTGGATTAAAAGTTGTATTGATCACTCAATTTGCCCAACAACTATCTGGTGTCAAGTGAGTAAACCGTTTTGATCATTCAAAACTGAGTATCTACCAATCTGACCGCATCCATCACACCTAGTGCTGTGCTCTACTACTCAACTTCAATCATGAAATCAGTCTTACCAACCCAAGCAGCCTACATCTCACTCTTCATAACCTTCATAAACGTCTTAATGACCTTCCCACCAATCTTCCTCATCGACCGAACAGGCCGCAAATCACTATTACTAATCTCGGCAGGAATGATGGCCTTGACATCTTGTGTGCTTGGGTTTTCAATTAATATCGGATTCGCTCAACTTTCGAGTTTGGCTATTGTTTGTTTTGTGGCTAGTTTCAGTGTAGGGTTAGGTCCGATTCCATTTGTGATCCTTAGTGAATTGGTACCTACACATGCGATTGCGGCTACTGGAGGTCTTGCACTAGGTGTGAATTGGGCTGCCAACTTTGCTGTGGTAAGTCACCTTTGAATCTATTCACTTACAGTACTTCTGAAGACTTGTCAACTGATCACTGTGTATCTCTCCAATAATGCTACCATTCAGGGCCTCTTGTTCCTACCTCTTCGTAACGCTATGGCCTCACCCGATGGTGATGGTGATGGAAACGTTTTCTTCGTCTTCACGATCCTCTCCACCATAGCTACTCTCCTTATTGCACGTAATTATCGGTGATCATATACCTACAAACCCGCATTATTCGAGCTGGAGACTTTCCAATCTATCAACTGTTGTATCTTATCTATCACTTCTTCAACATTCATATCATGCTTTCTCTTATTTGTCTTTCATTTTTAGATCTTATCAAGTTCATCTTCTTATTCTGTTTTTTCTGTAACTCGCCTGATTCAAAAAAGTATTTCTCTTTCTCTTTACCTGACATCTCAAAAAAAACCCTTGCCTATTCTTACTTTACACCAACACAATCAAGGACTTTCAGTCACTCGACTGACTCGGTTTTTCAATTTCATGGAGTCTCTTACACAACTTAAGTAGAGTGCAATGCAAAAAAACAGCGATGAATAGATCCAGACTGTAGAGGTTACACAGGGCTACAGCCAACAAAAAAAAGGAGATCTATGCGAGATAATAAATTGATTGGAAATTGAATTCACGTATATTAATCAGGATCTAAAACTATTCAGAAAGTCCTTCCATGCTATCAAACCAGCTGCGAGTGTGTTCTTCATCATACGCTCTGAAGGCTTCCAACAGTAGACTTTTACCAAGGTCAAGGTGGTCTAACACCATCATCGAGACGATCAATCCAGTTGACCTTAAATGAATCATGACCGATGTTGATAAGATGCTTGGCGAGGTAAACTAGGTTGCACCCTTATGTTGGAAAGGGCTCGGACAGTCGGACCTATGTACCTCGGTACCACGGGCTCGGGGAACCCCGCCTTACAGCTCAACTCCAAGAGAGAATTCAGGTCAGGAGCAGAGGAGCGCAAGAGTCGAGGCATTCTCGTAAAGAGAGATATCATATCCCCACGCCCACCTGACCAGCGGAGATGGAACATGTCCTTACACCCATTTTGATTATGTCTTCCCAGTTCATTCGACTACCATATAGTTTGCTAGTGTCTGTCAAATCAACCATTCTCTTTTCTAAGCTTTATCTTATCGTTTATCTCACTGCACGTTGGTATGACGAGTCTTGTGAAGATCTGTTGGGTTGTCAAACAAAATTTATCGCAAGGTACTTGGATTTGGTAATAAGCAATCTTATGATAGGAAACCTCGAGTAGATTTTTATATGATTTTCTGAGTAATTCTAAAACGATTTCTACACGATTGAATATGAGATTGATCAAATAAGTCCCTTTGCATATACTTTTGTTTAATATATCGTCTGAAAACATCCAGAAACAGATCAAGAGTGAGTGAACCAATCAAAATCACAACAAACTGACGAATGAAACCAACGATTTGTAAACATGATCTTACATATTATAAATCACGATCCCATAGCTATCCTTTCTCTCATCCTGTCAGTCATTTTAGATTGTGCTCCTTTCCCAGTATCACTCTTTAAAATCTCTCTTAACGCCATAGTAGCATAAGCAGAACTACCTAAAGTTAATTCCACTTTCAATGCCATATTCTTCTTACAATCCTCATTTTCTTCATCAGTCGAAGTCCATTCTTTAGGTTCAGGTAATTCTATTCCAATTAGTTTGTCTTCATCTGCATAAATCAATGGTAATTCAGGATCCTCATACTCGTATAGTGCATATTTCACATCAGTGGGCACATGTAAGATCTTTCGGTATGCTCCGGCCTGTGTATCAAATCGTTGGAAGGGTTTGTCAGCTGGAGGTGGTGACTAGTCAATATCATGTAATGGAGATCTCCTTACCATAGAGTATTCACTGTCACAGAGCGAATATTGGTGAAAAACATGATATCACTACTAGCCCTCTTTGTGTTTTGAAGGACTGCGTGACACGGCACAAAGATGGGGACTTACGCCTGACCACGACGAAGGTTTTCAGGGTCCAAACCGTCTCGTTTCATCATATCGAGATACATTTGACCTAATGTACCTTGAGGATATTCAATCTTATATCCGATCAAAGGCAAAACAACATCTTGTATAGTATATGATTGACATTCAGCTTCATCGTTTAGCGCTTTAACCGGTGGAACTTTATCTTTTGAGTGATGTAAGGCAAAAAATAGCGATAAATTAGCTTTTATGGAGATGGGAAAAATAAAAAAAACTACCAACTTTCTTTCGTTCCAGTGTCATCGTCACCATCCAATGCTCCTTCTACAAGATCATTTCCGCCATTTGTAACGGCGACTAAATCACCAACGACAGGCTTATCACAGCCGTACAACCGCACTCTTTCTGACAAGACATGGTTCCATATATAAGACTGGTAGGCATGGATATACATCATCTTCAAATTCTTGGGGATCTGAAGAGACAGAAAATGGGAAGGAATTCAGTGTCAATCAAGTGACTTCAACTTCAGTAAACTGCTTCAATATGAGTCACTGACGCTAGCCAAAGCTCCAACTTTATCAGTGAGTCCATCCTTTTTATTGAAAAATTGTAAAACTGAAGAATTACACCACCAAGAAGATAAAAGAGTCAAATGAGCATAAAGTCAGAATTCTCAAGTTTCATAGAAAGTTTGACTCGACTGCATCGTTCAGCCACACATCTCCTTGGCATAAGTTCCAAAGTAGCTTTAGCATCTTTACTTTGTTCCCAAACCGAACGAGCATGTTCAGCATCTTGAGTTTCACCTAATTTCTTCCTCATAATCAAATCGATCGCTAAATCCCAATCCGATCTAAGTAAACTTAATCCAATCAAATGAGTTCCAACGGCTGTGGTACCAAATCTTTGCATTCCAAAGTAATTCAAAAATCCGCTTTTTGAAAGTGATTCAACTGCTTCTTTCAAAACTGTTGGCTTTGCTGGTATCACATCACTATCATGATTCGATATTTTCAACTCGTCAGTCATTGCTATCAGAACTCAAGCGAAGAAGTAAGAAATGACAAACCGTAAGACAATAACAAATCGATTACCCTTCGAGTCACCTAACTTGAGAGGATGCTCTTCATAAGTAAAATCACCCAGTCGGATTCCCTTATCACCACGTTCACTGAACCCTTGCCCTTTTTGATTCTTTCTGACTCGGTTCACAGTTGACCAAACCTGCTGAATATCTTTTCTACCTCTTTTATAACTAACTCTTTGACAACTGACTGATCTTTTATCTTTTGTACCACAGATTCCGAAATCTTTTGATACATTTCTCGAATATAATGTATGAGATAAAATCGATAATGCTTCTTGTGTTTCCCTATTTGATTTTTGTAATGTGAAATGAATATAAGGTGGATTTGTATCTGGAACTGTAACTGAAATTTTTAAGAGTTTTCATGACTCAATACAAGTTCAAATATAATTTGACATATAAAATATAGATAAACTCACGTCTCCTTTCTTGGGTTTGACCGGGTGATGACCACTTTATCTGGATCACTGCGTTTCCATTCTCCAATTCTTTATGCTCGGTTAGTAATCGTCCTTGGAACGTTTCACGAAAGATTTGGTGGAACTTTTTACGCTGTTCTTTACAATCAATAGGCTAAAAACCAGACAAAGAACACAGTTCAGATCTAGTCAAGAAGGTCATCAAAAGAGACCATTATAAGAGGTGTAAAATTCCACAGAGAAAAAGCTTAGCCTTGTAGAAAAGGCCAGATTAGGCTACTTTCGAAGGGCAGCTAGAACTCACATCTGATACAAGGCAAATAGATACCGGGGGTTGAGGAGTCATTGGAGGAGGAGCATCCTCTTTGGATGATTCCTTATGCTGATGACCTTCATTTTGACCCTCGTTTTGAGCAGCGCCTGATGCGCCAGTGATAGATTTATCTTCGCCTGAGCTCGAAACTTTTCCCGGAATCACATCCACGGCTTTTTCAGCCGTGTCGTTGGATTTTTGATCGCTTGTTCCATCTTGTCGTTTAGTGTTAAATCCTTTTGATCGGTTACCATGTCTTTTAGAGTTTACAGGTCCACGAGCAACAAAAAGTTTGAGTTCTGCTAATTTCTCTTTACTAAGAATATCAAGTAATTTTTCATCACAATCCGATGGCCATTCCTGTTACAAAACCAAACAATATCAGATTCCTCTCAAGCTCGAAGGAAAGAAAACAATCTACAAGAAATCTCATACCTTTGGGTCAACTTTGTCAGTAGGACCTTTCGTGGCTTCTTTATCTTCTACTTCCGCATCCTTGCAAGGATTTTCGATATCCTTCAATCTAATCACTTCGCCGTTCTTATCAACTTCATAAACCAGGAAATCTGTAAACCGATGCTTAAGTATTGCAGAAAATGAAGGTAAATGTTGACTGATATAACATTGGATTCCAACTTGTTCCTCTGAAAGGTAAGGCACTGTCATATCAATGTTATCGAGTAGGGTTTTGGATACGTTAGGTGTTGTCGAAGGAGTCTCGACTTGGCTGATACTCTTTACTGGACTATTTGAGGTTGGCAAATCGTTGATTGTGGTGAGATCTGTTGGAATAATATCTTGGTTTGTTTGATCTGATTTTCGTTTTTTGTTAATGATTTGTTTTGCTCTATCGTCACTTGATGAAGCTGTTCTCTTTTTCTTATTCATTGATGGACTCTTCATCATATATTTTTGATGGTCGATTACCTTTCTTTTGGTTTGCTTGATACTGACTTTTTTTTTCTCGATTCAAAAAAAGCTGATTGGAAAATTGCCGTGGTCGGGCCACCGACCCGGACCTGTTTACAGTTTCACCTTTTCAAATCAAGGCGCATGGTAGCAAGGCGGGGCGCACCCTGATCACGGGGACACATTGGCGCACATTGCTTTTAGCCATTGAGGTGGTCAACAAAATGAAACTGTCTATAATTCCAGTAAATTCAAGATGGTATTTATTGGAATTAAAGAGTAGATGGCTACTAAGTGGCTGAAAGATGTAAAACTAGAAGTATATACAGGAATTTCTATTAATGCCATTTGCCAACAGCATGGATATGCTCAAGCTAGTCTGCAATGCACTAGGCTATAGCAGACCATCATACATAGCATATTAGAGCATCTCCTATTGTTTGGTAAAATTCACAGTAAATTTTTGGTACATAGTTGTTTGGTACAGTATTAATTGGTACAGAACTGTGGAAATCCACTATTGTTGGAAA
>KZ144284.1:0-19426 GCA_002157085.1 Melampsora occidentalis | reverse complement strand
GAGAAGCTTCGAATGATGTGATTGATGTTCTTGTTATCCAGAGTGATCCAGAGAACAACAATCCCAAAGATGATGATATTATCTTTGTGGAATCAGTTTCATCCAGCAACACCACCACCACCGCCAAACCACCAAAAAAAAAGCAACATACCGGAAAGACACCTCAAAAGAATCCGATACTTTCATGTCCTTTATCACACTACACCAAAGTGCATCTTTACCCAAGGGCCTAGAAAAATATTATGTATGTAGAAAAGTACCCTTTTCTGCTCCAATATAAGTCCTTGAGTCAAGAAAACTGTATGAGCAATTCAAATTCTTGAGCCAATAAAGTGCTGTTTGCACCTGTATAGCAACAAAACTGCCCCTAACCACGTGAAAATGAAGTGATGATTAGAATGCCATTTAATTTTGTTGAATTTGACTTTGTAATTGATTCAATATAAAGAAAAACTAACAGAAAAAGTCGACTATATACAGACTTCACATATTTCAATAGATACATTTTGGACAGACTGATAAAAGGCCACAAAGGAAACAAAAATAAATGAGAAGTAATTGAGATCACAAGCTAAATATACACGTATCACAAAACAAATACATGTAGAGTACTAGGAAGACAACAAAAAAAAGTGAGACATAGTTGATCTTTGCGCTGTTCGAAGAGAATTCAAGTTTATGACATATTTCAACAGATACATTTCGGACAGACTGATAAAAGGCCACAAAGGAAACAAAAATAAATGAGCAGTAATTGAGACCACAAGCTAAATATACACGTATCACAACACAAATACATGTAGAGTACTAGGAAGACAACAAAAACAAGTGAGACATAGTTGATCTTTGCGCTGTTCGAAGAGAATTCAAGTTTATATGTAATCTGTGACGCGGGTATTGGCAAAGGAAGGTATTCAAAAAGATCAATATATGGCTTCAACTGCGAGCAATATAATTATTACACTAACCTAGTATAATCGAGCTCAATCTTCAGCTCCAAGGTCAGCTTGAGCTGCTGCCTCTTTGATCTTGCCCTTTCTATCATAAAAGAAAAGATTGTTGATGAGTATGAGTTGTGATGCTGGATTGGAATCATGTCACTTACTCAATTGTAGGAGACGCCGATTTAGGAACCATGGATGAACTTGTCATCTGCACTGACGGTTGACCGAACACGTCAAAGCGTCCTTCACCATCCGCATCATCGAACGATTCGGAACGAGAGAGAGCTTTCAAGGTGTTGTCGGTGGCGGCAGTAGGAATTGATTCAAAGGCGTCATAGAAGACCTCATCAGAGGTCTCAGAAGACGCTGCGAGATGTTCATCATTGCGACCTTCGAAACGGTTTAATGACCATGACCAAGGTTGTCCTAACTCGGCATCCAAGGTGCTCGGCCATATGGCTGTGATCTCGTAAAATTTTCCATTTTCGAGGAGTCGCCAGTGCATCGGGGGGGCACCATACCTCGGTAAGTAATCCAGATACTGTGAGCAAGCTCTGAACCGGTGACCAAAGAGGCCACAGTAGAAGCATTGGTCGAGCCCTTGTTTCACTTGGGGCAACGCCTCGTCTGGTATTTGAAGAGGAGATGCCTCAGACTTTTCACGTTCCAACATCCTGAGTCGAATCCGCTCATTGCGGGTGATAGGTGTGTGATTGGCGGTGAGACTTTCGGCAGACATGATGGTGTAAGTACGTAGGAGGTATGAGAGTTGGGATTGGTATAAGATGGGAACACTCGATATGATGACCGGTTTGTTAAGATCAAAGGATACAAGTCAAAGGATACAATATAGTGGGGCAGGAAATCGAGGCTGGTTTAAAATGAATTTTCGATGATTGCCCCCGATGCTATCAAGGGCATGTGGACATGTATCCATCTACTTGATTCTTGTTGACTTGATCAAATTCAGTCAGTCCTTAGGTAAATCCAAGGTCATCGGCTTTGATTGGTGGCTACGATTGAGAAAGAAAAGCACCGATTGTATGTGTACATGTAAGTGACGCTTGTTGATATGATCCAAAACTAAATATATGATTTGTACGTACACAGCGCAGGATGATTGGGCGATTCAGTGGACCGATCGAAGGGGTTGTCATGATGGTACAACATGCTGATTAGGTGGATGGAGAGAACTTTGAGGTGAGAAGTTGATGGAAAACGGGGTCCGATCTCAAAAGGGTTTTCTATACCCGCCACAAGCAGCAGGATATATGTTGCTATGTGTTCAAGCTCTTGTACGGATAACATCAAATCATATACATTGTCATTCTTCATTTCTATGGAAATTGATCGAGATCCCCAAAAAACATAATCAAAAATGCAAGTCAAACACTTCAGCCGTCTACCGATTCACCCATAACGATTATGACAAGATGCCTATGATGAATCATCTCTTTCGAATCACACCTCTTGTAAACAACAAATGGTTGCCATCACCTGCAATTGTTGTCACATTTTGTCTCAAGGATTGATGAATCAGGCGGTACGATTCCTACCTTCATCTTTCATGCTTGCCTTATATATTGATCAAGCTTCGCTCATCTTTCACCCCCAACAGTCTTTCGATAGCATCTAATTTGGTGCATAGTTTACAGAGTCGCGCTTTCTTTCAGTTCATGGTCTCGTGGTTATTCCGCTGCTATCATAATCCATTCATACAACATCGTTTCTCTAGCCTATTGATCATCGCTACTTGTCTCTGCGAGACACTACATCTTTTCTCTCAATTATAATCATTCACCACAGCGGTCGCCAATTCCAATTTCGACTGTACGGTTATTGAGGCCTGTCTACCATCACTACTTACGCCATACCTTTTCGAGAATCTTTGCTTTATTATATCATTGTACGTGTCTTGACACCCCCAACAGAAAAACAATGTGTTGAATCAAACCCCGCGATTAACATAAGTTCTTCTTCTATTCAACCCAATAGCTGAACAATCAACTGAACCATGCTAGATCCTGGCGCACCTGGAGTCACGAAGCAAATGATGCTCGATTGGCTCCGAATAAATCATCCAAAATCTCCGATTCCATCAACTTTCAACAAGACCCAGGCCGCAGTCAAAGTACGGGAGAAACAGCCTGAGTGTTGGTGCTATATACCTTAAATATCTTACCCATAAACTTATGCATCAAGCTAACAATTTGACCGCGTCTTTTACGGTGCGTTGAAAAGTCTTCCCAGACCCAAAAAGTGATAGGCCTGCAACGTTTATACACGGAGATCTCATATTTGGCTCATCTCGAATTGGCACAAGTGGTATGCAATTCTTACACACAATTTCACACGGTCCTGACCCATTGAATATACTAACCACCCCATATATAAGGTCCAGACATGCGGTATCGACTTCCTTCATCAAAGGAAACCAAGCCGATTTTGCCTCAGCACAGTCGTGAGGAAACCAAGCCGATATTGCCTCAGCCCAGTCGTGAGGAAACTAAGCCGAGTTTGCCTCAGCCCAGTCCTGTCCCTGAAGCTTCAATGGACACCCCAGTGAAACGAGCTGCTTCGCCCACTCCAACCACTCGTCCTCCAAAGCGCTCTAATATCAGTAGGTGTCTCTTGATTTGCGTATTTTTCATCAAAATCCTGCGACTAAGTTATATTCAATTCATCAGGTACTGAAGAATTAGCTCGCCGAATGAACAGTGCAAAGAAGAATATGAAGGATAAGAAGGTAAGACTGTCGGCTTTCTTCCTGTTTAAGAGCTCAACTCACGTATCTACCGAGATTTCAGGGCAAGAAAGTCGCATTTTTGCAAGCACCAACTCGAGTGGCATCAAAATCAGTAGTTGATGTCATGGAATCGAATAGCCAGCATGATATCAATTTACTTCGCCGTGAAGCTCCGCCAATGAGCCCCTTGGCTCACCAGATCGTCCCCTCACCGCTTATTGAACAACGAGATATGCTTGAAGTTAAACCCAAGATTCAACCGACACACGATCTGATTGATCTCTCGGATGGCGATTTACTGTCCGTTGGGAACTTAAGTTGGTCCTGTTCATGATGTCTCACCGTCCAAATCATCACGTTATTGATTTTTTGTGTGTCAGAAATCGATGTGCCTCCACTCAGATTCCCCACTTCAAAGGTCAAGTCAGGTGTGGATGTGTTCCATGAGGAACGAGCCCGAGCTGAGAAAGGTGAGTTCTTGAATACTGATGATAGTTGCATTAAACACATACTAATAAGTACATGGTTTGGAACAGTTGATGTACTTGAAGCATCAGTCGCCGAGCTATTGAATAAGATAGAATGTGTCGAGAGGCAGGCCTCAGACAACATGGCTCAGTTGGAAGATGAAAAATGGAAGAGAGGCAAGTTGACCTGTATTCTTGATACTTTGATATATCTCTAATTTCGAGAATTCCAATCTACTTTGACAGATCACGAGATCATCGAGAAGAACAAACTTCTCGATGAGCAAGCCAAGTGCATCAAGCACCTGAATAATTCGATCTCAAGCTTGCAAACAAAGGTTGACAGCATGTATGCTTGGTACGACAAAGCCAAAGGTGACCTTGAGACTCATGAACTATGCATTTATCAGCTGATGCGTACTGAAAATGGTGATGATGATGAAGGTTCAATCCTGGATGATGACCTTGTGGCTAACAAATGATCTTAATGTATGATATAGTGGTATTTAGTCGTGATCATATATTCAATCAGTTCAATCCTAGATCATTGTTGGACTAGATTATCATCTGTGACTTTGGTGCTCACTAGTTGGCAACTTTGTATGCGTAGATGAGATCTAGTTTTATTTCCTTCTCATGGGCCTGAACTGTTTTCAACTGCCGTGCATTCCTATATAAGAATGTGTGGCAGTTGAAACCATAAACTCAAGAGAATTTTTATGAAACTCCAATCATGATATCTAATTTTGTCTTTCAACTTTTTTTGATTGTCAACTTTTCATTCATATTCTAAATGAGCTTTCTGAAATGTATTCAAGCAGATTGACCATCAATTTAATTTGATAAAAAATGTGCTGCATTACGAGAATAAATTGTACAGAGTATGTGACACATAGGATCTAGCAGCAGGCCACCACACTAGCTAGATGTTCCAGATTGCAAAAATATGATATATCAATGATTGGCATATTAGACCCTTTGATATATCATCTTTTGTGTTCACGGACAGCTTGATTACTTTGTGGCCTATGATTACGAAGGATGGCAGCAGCTTCTCGAGAGCAGGGTGCCGGCGCAATTTTCAAGACTCGACCTTGGAAGATCATCCATCTCACCACAAGTATGTACACTTTTCTTACGTCCAAGAAAAGACAAAAGCTTACAGACACTAACCACGCTTATAAAGACAAACCTTACACTACAAAAATCATATTCAAAACCTTCCCTCTCAAACATCAAAGTACCAGGACACCAGATGGCTTGTTAAAACAGAAACAACATATAGTAGGATATTTATAGGCCTTTCCAAATGTATAGTCGCCACGTAAGAGACAAGTCAATCATTCAACTGATACTGGAAGAAACATAGCTCTGTAAATAAGTAAGGGCTCTACAAGCTATTGTTGAGGTGATGAGGGTACTTGAGCTTCTTCTCCATTGTCTTGAGTTGATGGTGTCGGAGGGCTTGGCGTATTTTTCTCCAAAATCTCCCTAGTTCGAATCAATAGCGTATAAGATTAAAGTTACAAAACAAATATAACGAGAAACATGACTCACTCATGATAATCAGTCAACGCTGAAATGAATCCGTAATTTTGGATAGTTTGATCAAATGTACATTGTCTGCATCGTAATAGTGCCATTGCACTTTTCAGCTGAAGCTCGAGCTCATCGCGCTGGGTTGATGAGATTGTAGATTGCCTTAATTTGAGTTGTAACAGCTCGATGGACTCATGGGTTTCTTTGAGATACGAGAGACTATCTTGGAGGTTATCTTCAGCGTGATCTTTAGCCATGCCGATTGCATAAACCTCGTCGTTATTCAAAAAGTGGTAGGTTTCGATGAAGGTGTTGATGCTTTCGGATGCATGGCGGAACAGCCCAGCCTTAAGGTTTGAGAGACCATAGATGTTGAAGGCTGACATTCGCTCCAGGTCGATGTCAGAGCTGGTGTCGATTTTTTTTGGATACTCATCGACTAAGCAGGATGGGAATCGTAGTTTGGGGGCTTGTACATATTTGGTGTCGGAGTGAGACGGTATAGCTAGATTAGAGAAGCGCGGAGCTACCATTTCAACAAACATTTTACGAAGGAGTTCATGATCATCTCTGGCTTTTTGAGTGAATCTGAAATGAGGATAGAAAGCGTGAATCATTTCTAAAAGTCGGTTGGTAGTAGCTCTACTCAAGAAGGCATCGGGATCAAACTTGAGAGATGTATTGTCGAGAAAGTCGAGAACATAAGTAGGTAAAAAAACACAAGATCTGTTGGTATCCATGATGTGAGTATTTCAGCGTAGTTGGAAAATTAAGGACACGAGAGAAACTTCAAGTACACTTGACTTATAAAAATACACACATGGGGATGATTTGAAAATTTGATCATGAGCCCTTGATCCTCCAATTTACTTACGTTTTGCTTGGGAGCGGGCAAACTCCGTGGTGGCCAATTTGAGATCCTCATTTGAGACATCATCAAACGCACCACGTGGCGAATCTACTAGCTCCAACGTAAACATGAACAAAAGAACGCACCGACATCACTGATACATCTCACTGGAAATGAATGTGTATTCAAAGATGGTGAAAGTCTTAATTATATATATATGTAAATCAAAGAAGTGGATCTCTTAAATTAAAAATCGGGAGGTAGGAGATAGAAGAATGTTAAAAAAAGGAGTGGGAGGCTTGTAGATAATTTATGCGCATAGATGAGGTATCACAACTCGGCTCTGTATGCTAAAAAACAGGTGAAAACACAGGATTTAGAAAAACAAATAGGCGGGGAACAGAAAACAAGAGTTTCGAAACCAAGTGTTTTAAGAGCTTGCATGAATTTGTTGTAAGTTCGTCCAAAAAAACAATCAGATAAGATATTGAATTTCTTTTTATAGGCATGTAAGTGCAGATCTGAACAATTTGGTTGGTTTACATCCACATGAAAGAGAAAAAAGGGATTCTTTTTAAGCATACAAGAGTAGATCTGAACAATTTTGTTCTTCCAAACCAGAGACAAAAAGTAAAAATTGAAACAATTTTATATCCATGTTCATGCAACCTCATTGAGTGGTCAGAACCAAATTGGTTTTGTAATAAAAAGACAGGATAGAATGAAGATTGTACATGAAACTCATTTCGAAGGTATGATGGTGTAGTGAAACCCTGGAATAAGTCTACCCGGCTCCACATCTTCTTCAATTACAAATTTTATGTAAAGATCAACACAAACGGTACGATTGAAGGGAGTTAAATGTATGAAAACTTGAGGAGCGTGGCATTGCAAACTAAAACGTAATTGTTCAATAGTTTTTGACTTGATGCCAGCTATTTCCAAGTGCCGGGGCCGGTGAGCAAATTCCTTTGCTGCTGGCACAACTAAATCTGGATCGACGTACGCCTTGTAAAGCAGGTGCAAACCGTGGCTGTTAACACCGGCAGGGATAGTGAGGCCGGGTTTTTTGCGTTGAATGGCTTCTTTCAAGACACGTTGAGGGGCGGTCAAGGGATCAAAGTCACCAAGATCGGTTTCCATGGGAGTCGGCGGAGGGGGACTAATGAAGGGACGCAGATGTGGGAGCAGCTCGGTTTCAAATGCATTCACTAATTTATCTTTATGGTGGGTGACTCGATGTGAGGTTTTGGGGTTGAAGTGTAAAAGAATACGGTAAATTTGATCTTTGTGGATTTTCTTCTTGGATATCTCGTATTCGTGGGAGAGGAAGATACGTAGATCATCGTTTAAACTGTTCACATGATTCCATAACGGATGTAGCCGAAGATTGTCCGGGTTGCTATTTGAGGGGCGGTTTGGTGCTGGCGGAGGTCCTAGTGAAATCGGCACTTCTTTTTTTGGCATTCCAGCGTAGCTAGATTTCTGTGCCTCCAAGATCATTTGCGAGACAGTTACTGGCGAGGTTGACTTTTTCTTGCCTTTCGTCATCTTTGGTGGAGTTGACTTGTTAGACAAACATTTCATATACAAATATATAAGGGAGAAACACACCTTGAGTAAATCTTTGATCCAGAGATGGGATATTCTGGTGTCGCTGTGAGGTAAGACTGGTGATCAAAACTAGAAACTGAGTGAACATCGGTGATGTCGGAGAAACATTTGTACAGATATATGTGACTCGCGGTGAGACTGCGAGGTGAGTGAATAACATACCTTAAACAAATCTTTCAAGTTGAGATGTTAAATCTCTACTTTGTTGGGAGGTGAGGGATGAATGTTGTACGATTCAGTGAGTGCCATGGGTGGAAGGTGAAGGGAGGTAAAAGGTGAAAAGACTCAGTGATCGTCTTAGAATGATACGATTGGAATTTAATGGTATGTTCACTTACAAAGTTTGGCAACCTAAACTAGCAGTGTGTGCGAAAGTGAGTTTATCTGAACGTTGATCTTCGGCGGAGATTATGACTGGAAAGGATATGCACAGCAAAACCGAGCGAGGCTTCAGCTTTTCAAGAACAGTAGGCAGAAGGATCATGAATTGATCTGGAAGAAGATGATGAAAAGGAGTTGGAGACAGGATCAAGACGCAAAAGGCAAACCTCGAGAGGGTGTAGTGCAGAAAAAGGTTCCGAAAAAGTACTAGAAAAAGGATACTTTTACTATCAGATATCTGAGGGCATATCTGACTGGCTTGAGCGGGCAACGACAAATAGTAATGAGCAGGCTGTTAGTCCTCGATTCAGGCTAATATATATATAGTATGCTGATCAGTATTCTCAAGATGAACCGTGGTAAGTCATTCTTTGTTTGCTGATCAGTAAACAAAGAAAATGGTTGGCCGATTGGAAATGAAACAGTACTCTGTGGTACAAAGGGCCGCTGGTAGTTTGGTCACCAGTGGCTTGAGGTAGAGAGGGTCACACATCGGCACCAGCGCTCATGAAGAACGTGACGTAGGTGCCGATATATGTTGATGGTCACTGTGAAGGAAGCCGTATCCTGTGTATGCAGGAAATTCTTTGTCCTTATCGTGGGGAAGTAATTAAGGTGTTAAAGCTGAATTCTTTGTTTATGTGGTGAGAGAAGTCCCTCTTTGTTTCGTATCTGAGATGAGAAATTCAACAGTTACTTACTGTTGCGTACAGAAGAAAATGGTTCGATAATATTTTGATTGAGTGACTCAATCAAGTCACATTAGACAGTCAGAGTAGCATGTACGTCAAATGATCAATGTAGCTATGGATTTTCAGGATTATGTAGTTATGTATGTACTCACAAAGGAACCTTATACCAACCATTGTTGGTATAGATTTGGGGGGTGAGTCGATCAAGTCACATTGAAGACCCCGAGTAGCATACTTTGCATGTACAACGTCAGTATCCATGGCCGCAAGGATCCTGGATGAGTGACCAGAACGAAGCTGGACATATGAAAGGGCACGACAAATTCGGTTGAGGAGAGCACTGGGACATGTTGATCTCATGTGTGTTGTGCCAGACGTGCTTTTATACGACTCACCTTTCTGATCAGTCCCTCAGTAGCTCATTTTTTTGCATCCTCCAAGTCGATATCTTTTTCTTATTCTAGAGTATCAGAGTGTATTATTTTAATTGTTGAGCAATTTAGATACAGTAATGAAATCATTACCCTTAAGATAGATTTTCGACATAAACTGTTTTTGTTTTTTTGATCTCACTGTGATGTCTTCAAGTCCTGCACCACCTTCTGGTCGAACTCTTCGAAGCCACCGTCGAGCCTCACAATTACATTCCCAAGTTCGCGAACAATCAGGTCCTCCTTTAGATATCACAGCTCCGTCACTATCAACAGNAGCCGCTGCACCCACCAACGCTGGCCTGAAGAAGAGGAAAGCCAGCCGAATTACATCAACAGATCCGAATGATGGTGAGCTCTCAAGCTTCTCTTGAATCATCATCACATGAGCATTCTCCAAAACTTACTGCTTTGTTCAACACCTAAAAGCTTCAATTGACGCCGCCTCAATTGACGCCGCCTCAATCGCCGCCGCCTCAATCGCCGCCGCCTCAATCGACGCCGGTATCCCTGATAACTTAGGGTTCACCATTGGAAGTAAGACGCCTCGTAATAGGCTACTGGAACTCCTCAATCAGTATGGAAAACCCAAGAGACCTCGTCGATCCGACAGCGCCCTACCAAAAAGAATTCCTTCAGCTCGAGAGGTTAGGTCAAGGCGAAAAACAACCGAGGATCCTCAAGTTGTGCGCTCTCAAATCACAGCAGCAGACGTGGACTTCAATACATACACTACGTCAGACCTTGCTAAGATGGTGGAAGGAGTTGGCTTGGATGGAAAAAGAATGTCTAGGGAAGCCCTGGTGCGGGCTTGCCAAGGGCATCGGGATTTAGGTATGTCTTACATTTATGTATCCAGAGTCGTACAAAATGCTTACTTCTTGGATCAATCTTTCCCAACTAGTTTTCTTACCCCGCGAAGGCTTTGCTTTCACATTCACTGAGAAAGTGCCGTCACACCAGTCTGCTGTCACCGAAACTCAAGGTTGTATTTCCATTCAATACTCATCGAATGCATTCAATTCACTGATGTTTGGGATCCATCTGGTTCAGCTACTCATCCACCTGAGACGTCTTATCCGAAAGAAGACACGATTAGCCAAAGAGCCCGGAAGGGTAAAGGTAAAGCTACATCTCCGGCGCCTTCTTCATGTTCGGAATCCGGAGTTCAAGAGGTGTTATCAGAGTGTAAGTTCAGGTCAAGTGGCTTCCTTGATGTGAAATCCATGCACATGCACATTCACTGACGACATCTCATATATCCTAATTTGAAGCTCTCATCTTGCAAGCCGACCCGTCTAGTCAACAACTATCAAGCCCTTTAGTCGAACCTTGTGAGTAGAGTTCCACCTCTTAGTCATATTAGCCTTACAAAAACACTGACCATTACCGTCCTTCAAAGCTTATCCTTTGCAAGCTGGCTCATCTCGTGAGGTTGGAGCAGCAGGTAAATCAGCAGGACCATGTGAGTAGAATGTTTGTCTTCAGTCTGGCCATAGAAGCTCATCATACTTTTCCAGCCTCCCTAAAAAAAAAAACAACTTCAAAGAGTCAAAGCAAACCAAGTGGCGAAGAACGCCCCTCAATTCATGGTAATGAAGCCACACCTACAATCCCCAGTCTCCAGCATTCTCGCTTGCTTTACCCTCGACCACTTCCAACAATCCTTTCACCGCCTGCTCCCCGCGATTCCCAGAAACAAAAATCGTCTCAGTCCGACGATGATTGGTCTCCAGATAACGAAGCTACTCACGATCCAAGCGACTTATCTGATACTTCAAATAGGGCAGACGATTCTGATGACCTAAGGTTATCCCCCTCTAGCGCCACAAAGTCCAGAAAACGAAAAGCCTCGTCCAAACCCTCAAGACCTCCTGGTCCGGCGAGCCTTCCAACAAGCCCTGTTAACCCTTCGCCCGATTGCGATGATATAAGAGGTGCAGAGGCAGATTCTTGTGATGAACCTGAGAATGAAGAAGGACGACTTAAAAAAACAGTTTGTAAGTTACCTGCTCATATCATTTGGACTTCTACATACCAATACTGATGCTTGTGATTGTCGAATAACACCTTAGTTCGACTAAAACATGCCTTGAATGAAACCAACCAGCGGCTTGACAAAGCAGAAAAACGTTTGAAGGTGCTAGAAAGTATATGCAGCATGTCCGCTGACCTCGGACAGAGTCCTTCACCTTCCAGAAAGACTCGAGGTGGCAGATCCTCTGTGAGTTAACTTTTTATCTTGGGAGTGAAAAACAAGGAGCTGATTCCGCTTTGTAGGCTTGGATGCGAAAGCATATTGACACACTTTTAGGTCGAAGACCCGAGGATTCCAGACTCCCTCCACCTGCAACTGATGCTGAACAGGCGGCTTGGAATTCGGATATTGATGTTGATATGCTGAACCCTGATACTTCCCACCCCCAACCAGCACCAGCCTCTTCGAATCCATCCTTCCCGTACCCTTGTGGCCCCGGGCACGTGGAAGCTACCGCTCAACAGCTGGCGGTTATGTGCAGCATGATGCAAGCAGCTGGAGTATCCAGTTTTCGGCCCGACTTTTCGAAACCACCGACCTCCAAAGAGAACAAGTTCCTTTGGGCTCTTGCCTTTCGGATTTTTGTCAAGCTTGTTGAATGTGGTGAGTATAGCGGAGTATCCATCGATACTGAAAACATACAGCATCTCAAAAAATCAATGAACACACGGATACGATCACTCACAAAACAGTACGTCCACCCTTCATCACCACAATGTCACGCTCAACTTCTTGTCAACCTGATATCTATAACCCTCAATCATTCAGGTATCAGCAAGAGGCATGGGCTGATGATAGAAAGAAGCGTGCTGCCTCTAATGCCCGAAGTTGTGCTCGGCTACGATATGTATGTATTTTTTCTCTCATGGATTTCCAATCCGAAAGACTCATCAGCTCAATCCACATTCAAACAGTTGAAGAAGAATCGAGAACGTATTGTACTGCCACATCAATCTTTATGGTCGCTGTCGCCCATCATACAGTCAGCATGTAGTGACGATGGGACTGAACACGAAGATTGTCAAGAACTCTTTCCTGACAAACACAAATCGCCTTGTCACATCCGAAAGCTCACTTGGCGTAGTGACGCATTGGAACACATTTTCATCATCTTAGACAAGTATAGATCACGAATAGATAATAGTATTCCCAAGCCGAATAAATCATCCAAGAAACAAAACACCAGCCAGGAAAATCAGAATTCATCAAACGCAAACAATGGGCGTCCCCCACGACCACGGCTGCGGTGCTCAAATGGTTCAATGACATCATTACCTCCTCCTCAAGGCCTTCCTGTCGATTGTTACTCATCCGAATGGCTCGAAACACTGACAGCAGCAGAAAGGAGTGAGCTTGAAATTGACCCAGCACCAATTATACCCTCTCTTCTATCAGCTATCGAATCTCTTTGATTCATTACTCCCTTTAGAAAATCCTGTACCATAAAACTTCAACGTATGCTGGCCATGCTTGAAAGTATTTCATCCATTTTTTTCTTTCACTATACTTTCAGTACAAATTTATTTCATTTTCAAAAACTCGTATGTGTAATGTATGTTTGAAATATATACATGGAAATGTTACGCGCACATCATTTGACCAAAAATAATCTCCTCACCGGTCCATAGATAATAAGGCAACTGTTGCGACTGTCAAATTCTTGTGAATTGACCCAGGTTTGTACAGGATCCATGCACAGTGAGCTACAACTTCATCCAATCTAACCAATACACTTTCTGGTTCATCCCACAGTCTCAACTCAACTTGCATATCTGGTTCATTGACTCTTGCAAACGGATTATGTTGACTGGGGGTGAGTGGGCGGAAAGCTTGAACACATAACCAGGAATCGATTATGTTTGTGTTTTTTTCTGGGCTTCGGCGGTGTACAAAGATCGAGTGAATGCGACCAAAGCTCATGAGACCCTTTTCAAGTGACTTGAATACAATGAAGCTGTCTTTCCTACTAGCTTTGAAAGTTGCAAAGCTAACATTTAAATGCGTTATTTGGTTGTAAAACATTGCGCGACCCGTCACTGGTGCAGATCCCAGAGAGTCTTCTTGAGAGAATGCAGCCCATTTTTCAGGTGACACCCATATACAATCTTCGAGGGCTTGGCTGTTTAATCGTTTAATCAAAGACTTCAGAACCTGAGTCGGTAGTGGCTCTAAAGTTGAGTTTGATAATGGCTTTTGATGTTTTTCCAAAGGCTCGTAGAGCGCTTTCAAACCGGGCACATAAGGCAGAAGTACTTCTGGGAGCTTTGAATCTTGAAGGATTGCAGAAAGGTTCCCAGCTCGACAGAAACTCTTCATAAAGGTGATTTCGAGCTCGCCTAATCAGGTGAAGTATGGTTAATTAGCGAGAACATGATGTTAGATATGGTATGAATCAAGACTCACCCAGATGATTGTTGTGACAGGTTTTGAGGATACTTCCCATCAACCTTTCGTAGGGAAACGCCCACCAAGAGCGCACTGGTCCAAATTTTTCGAGACAGTCCGCTAAATGCACAGCCATGTGGTGGTTGCAGGTTGGTTGGCAGTGATCAAAGAGCAAGATAGAGCTTTCGAGGTACTTCTGAATATGATACCGGTACTTTGAAATGATTTCTGAGGTCATCACTCGCTTGAGTGCAAGGTTGACGAGTGATACCAAGTGACAAAAGTTTCTAAGTAGTGAAGTTTGTACATGATCCTTCCCATACCATATTGGAATCAGAATCAAGGGCAATTGAATCGTGAACAAGTTTCTCCACTCGTCGGCTTTGAGCTTGCCAAACGAAGCTTTACCGAGGACAGGGATTGCACGTTTAATCCAGCTAGGAATGTAGATTTGTGGCAGTAGTGAATTGATAGTTTTCAACATTGCTGAATCAAAAACAATCTGATCGACAGGCGGAGGTTCCCACCTCCCATTCCAGCCTTCTCCCAAAGGGTTGAAATCATCGTCACTTGAGCCTTCATTCTCTGTAAATGATAAATCATTGAAGGTATCAGCAGGAATCTCATGTTCTACTTCAACAGCTGATTTATTGCTTTTCTTCGGGGGTTGTGGATTCGAGTGCTCAGCCAGAAGCTCCATCAGTTCTACTGTACTGATTGGAGGGGCCTTGTCCTCTTCATCTTCGATTTCTTTCATACACCAAAACCTTCGACAGTGCCACTGCAACAGGCCAAGCAGAAGATTGTGCATCGAATCCACTACATGACAATCAATTATGTCCCAATATTCGAGATCTACCAGAACTGAATACCGAACCCCATGTGTTTTAAAGATTTTTACCCGTTCCTTCTTAGTTTTTGCGTCTCGGGCTTGATGTGCCCATTTCTTATGCTGACAGGCAGTTCGTAAAGGCCAAGAGGATGAGTCAAAGTTTTTAATGCAGTCTTTTGTTATAAGACATATAGAGCAGAAGTAAGTAGCCGTGGCACTTGGAAATCCAAGAGATCGTCGCAAAGCAGGAATATCGGCCACAAAAAGTAGCAAAGCTGCTTCAATGTGACGGCCGTTCTTGTGTTCGTATGTTTGTGAAAGGTGCAATCCTGATTCCCACAGAGCTTGAAGCTGAGTTATAATGGGACGTAAAACCCAATTCGATTGTTCAAGGGAGGGTTCGCGCGGCCCAGGAACAACACCAACTAAAAACACATTCTCTGGTCGATAACGAATTCGATAAGGAAGTGTAAGACATATCATCACAATAAAAGTGATAGATGCATGATGACCGCTTTGTTTGTTTCCAAATGGGTTGATACCATCTACATACAAAGCAAAAGACAGATTTCCACTTTTAGCTGTGTATTGCTTTCCATCTTTCCCACGGAATTCCTTCCACTTCTTTGATTGATAGATGTCTTGGACTGGTTCATTTTCATTGAATGGCTTGATGGATTCTGCCAACGACTCGTCCAGCCATTTCTCCACATGTGGGCGCGAAAGCAAGCGCGCTATCCATTCTGAAAGGCTTTGAAAAGCGTACTGTCGGACTGGAACCTCTTTTCCCCGAGCATATTTCAAGAGTCTTGCTCCGCAGACCTCTTCGGAAAAATCGTGAGTATCCTTGGTTTCAGAAGGTGGGGCGTCCATCTCGTTGTTGGGATCAGTCAACTCTGTTGGACCACCGGGGATGATAGAAATTTGATGGTTGCAATTAGTTGGTGCGTTATCAAGAGGATACAACGCAAAACACGATGTACAACAGTTTGCAAATGTCAGAGTAGGGTCAATTTGTAGCCAGCCGAAGATCGTAGATGGTGTCTTAGGGATTCGGCTCAAAAGTTCAACATCATACGGGTGAAGTTGGGTTGGTAATGAGCGTGGCCTGAGTCCGTGTGTCAAAGATAGTTCAATGTTGGTTCTTTGAACATTCAGCAGCCAAGATGTGCTCTTTGTTGATGCATGACCGAATATGTTCATTAGGGCGGCAGCCAGACTTGCATAGAGGTGTAATGGATTCACGAGTTCCAAACTCCGTTCGAAGAATCGATCTTTGAACATCGGATATATCACGCATCAGTACTCTATTGTTTACGTCACCATGAATTAGAAAACAACATACTGCAATCATAGGCTTGATTGCCAACCACCCGTGCGGAGCTTGTTGCAAGAGATTCATCGAGTGTGTCTAGGGACTCGTCCGCAGTTTGTATATTGGTTCTAGGTCTTGCTAGGCCATGAGGTGATGTCGGGTGCTGCCTTTGAAACACCTCAGGCGAGCTTGATGTTGCTACAACAGATGGTCGATGATGTGACGCAGCTGAGCTTGGTGAAATCGAGGGTGTTGAAGGGCGACTAGGACCCAAAACCACTCGTTCAAGACGTGACGAGAGATCATGACTGGGAGAATTAGAACCAGTACTAGAATGATTGAGGGCAGCTTGAGCTCGATTGCGTAGTTCCGCACGCTGATGTGCCTCGAAGGCTTCTGGTCTGAGCTCGACACCGTTACATTTTTGGCCATTGGCATCTATATATTGGCCTGAGATGCAGTCGTGTACTTGGCATGTGCAGACGCGCCTGCGGTGTTGTCGACCCTTATTCTTTGGGGACAGCATTCCAGGGGGTGTTGAATTGGTACTAGAGTGATGAGGCCTACAACGAACAGAGCAACTGATTGAGCTTAGAAAATGAACAGCGTATTAGTTAAGCAGCCTATTTGGCTTTGAACTCTTTAATTATATAACACCGGCATGTGGCGAAGCATACGAGTCCCTAAAAAGAATCATTCTGAGTTGACCGATCGGGGATTCTTCATAGTCAGTCCAAGCAGCTTCAAACCTCGTGCATTGGTTAGTACGCGTCAGAGGAAAGGTACGCTGAGATTGGCTGCTGCATCTCGAACTACTTCTGTTCAACGTCTGAGCTTAGCACTGGATCTTAGGCACTACCGAACGTTCCAATAAGATGAAACTGTTCTTGATTCTGAACTTTTCTTCCAAACAGCAACACGGGGTATAGAAAGAATCGTTTTCTACAACCCTTTTTCTACAAAGGACCACACACAACCAATGTCTACTTTCTGATATTCAAACTGGCATGGTAGTGCGTCGACTGTTATTTGCTATAGGATGAATCACTCATATATATGAATCATCAAGACAGTTTTCTAGACTCAAGCATTTATATTAGAGAAGAAAAGGCTACTTTTCTACATATACAATATTTTTCTAGGCCCTTGGGTAAAGATGCACTTTGGTGTAGTGTCAAAGCCCAACAAAGAATGTTCCTGCTGCAACATTCATAAGGTGGTAAATCAAAAGACTCTTCATTGTCATTGTGGAAGTAAAATCAAACTTCCAAAGGGACGTGTAGAAGCTGCTGAGGAGCACTGGAAAAGTCGTACGTCCAATCAATAATTAAGCTTCATTAGGATACTTCTAAATGTACATATGTGGTCTGTCTTCCTTCCAGGAGCTTGTACAAGACATACAGAGAGGATGGAGGCAAACAAATCCCTCACATCCTGGGTTACTGTCACGAAGGTCAAAAAGACCATTGAGATGGAATGTGTCGGTCTATCCGATGAGTCGTGGAATCGACCACGATCTCATCACTCTATTTCTGATTGTATTAAACACTCACCCACACCATACCACGGGGCCAAACGCTGGGTACTATGTAAAAAGCTTTTTGGTACAACTCACGAGATCAACCTTTCCGATGAACAGAAGAAACAATTGCATCGGGCTCTTGAAGCAAACGCTGTTTGGAAAATTCATCGACATGGCGCACAAGAATCCATCCACTCGGCTCAGTGTACTGGCAAGGTTGAATGTCGAGCTGGTACCAAGTTTCCACTTTGTGATCATTGTGAGAAGTTGAAGTCAATTCGGAGCCTCCTCAAAGCCATCAATATTTCTTATGCTACAGATGAGAAAATTAAGTACATAGCAAAAGTTTTTATGACTGGTGACCAATTTCAAGCGGTCTTAAGAAAGTTTTCAGAGCTACAGATCCTCCAAAAGTCACTTGAGAAAACTACTGCCGAAGGGGACGAGGAATTCTGGACAGCAATTGGAACGTATGGGAAGGCTGGCCTGTTTAAAGATAAGGAGGTGGTTAGAGGAATGATGATGGCAGTTGGTGTGCGAGCTGAGAGAGAGTCAAAAGGAAATAGTTTACGAGGAAGACGGATTGATATTTACCTGGACAACTTCCTAACAACATTGGGATCTATCAGCCCCCGGGCCCTCAAACTCTTCAATGACAACTTTGCTGGCCGTTCTGCTCGGAGTATGCGTCAAATTCGATCACGCTCTGGTATGCATCTTGAAGACGGCCTACATTCTTCAAACTTTGACAACATCGCAGCAATCCTTGAACAACTCGATTACACAGGACCGGTGGCAGCAGCAACGGATGAGACCGTGTGTGTGAAGTCATTACGCCACTACAACGGCTTCATAGTAGGAGCCCAGGGCGGCGATATCAGCTTTGCTGATGGCAAGGATATCGAGCAAATTGTGAAGTCGACTGTAGCTGCAGGTAACCTTTGTTCCAAGGTGAGTTTTTGTGTTCAAGCACACTTTTAATTTCATTGGATACTGACGGAAATGAGACCTCATGTTGTTTGGTCAATCAGATCCGAGCTTACACTATACAGATACCTTTACCAAACATGTCTACATTTGTAGTTGCTGTGATTTCTAGTCGAAGCAAAGAGAATGCTTCGGATCTCGCTGCTCAACATACCACTTTTTTTCGTGAATGTCAATCGGCAGGAATCAATGTCCTCTCACTTGGATCCGATGGTGCTCCAACTGAGCTGGCTGCGCAAGAGAAGATTATCGAGTCAACAACTCAGTACCTAACCTACTTCAATAAGAATCTCGATGTCTTTGTCAAGGTACCTCTATTAGGCAAGAATTCAACACCTGTAGTTATGATCCAGGACCCAAAACATGCACGTAAAACAGCAGCAAATCAACTCCTTTCTGGAGCTCGTGTACTTGCCTTTGGACGATACTATGTTGATATCCAGCAGCTTGCCATCATCCTTCAAGACGCAAACTCGCCCATCTATAAACGCGATGTGTTTGACTGTGACCGACAAGATGATGGACGTGCATATCGTACTTTCTCTGCGGACACCCTTGAAGCAGCTCTCAAACATGAAGAATGTACAGGCTTGGCTGTATATCTCTTCATATTTGGAGAAATGTGTGATGCGTGGCTCAATCAAAAGATCGGACATCGTGCACGAATTCGATCGGCCTGGACA